>PVKE010047436.1:0-11926 GCA_004027555.1 Craseonycteris thonglongyai | reverse complement strand
CTGGAGTTAGAATTAGTATTAGGGTTAGGGTTACTGTTGGGGTCTCAAACTTGGTATAGGGGAAGATAGAAAGATAGATGGACAAGCCTGGAAACGCAGAATAGAGGTCTGATCTGGGAGTTCTGTAATGTAGGGAGGAGACAAGGCCGCCTGTGCACAGAAAAGAAAGAAATGAGGAGGATCAGGTAGGCATTTCAAGAGAAGTCGATGACTAACCTGAGTCCTGAAACACCACTAGAGGTTTTCTAGGAAAAGGCAGTGACATACAAAACCACATTGGCGAGAGAGAGCAGCAGGTTGCTTCCCCGGATGTACAAGAAGTTTGATGTGTTTAGAAGGCTTCATTCATATGGAAAAGTGGTAAGAAATAAAGCCTGGGAAAGAGGGCTGTATAGGCCATCCCACTACAGATTTGGGATTTTAATTGAAGAGTCAGAAAGAAATCCAAAGGATTTAGGCTGTCACTAATTGTAGGGAGTAATTTAGATAGCTGGAGCTTTGGTTCTTAGATCCCCATCTTGAATTGTGAGGTTTGCACATAAGACTCAAAGTCTCAGAGAGATTTTTATCTACACACAATTTAGCTGCTAATGGTCACTCCAGGTGCTGCTGTAGCAACTTGCAGGGTTCAGATGTGGAAGGTAACCTTTTTACCATCACTAGCCTATTAGTCAATCTAATCATTCCTTTATCAAAGTTTAGTGACTACTTGCAAAGGACAAAGGACTTTAATATTTTTTGTAAATCTATAAATGAACACGTCCCTAGAGCGGGACACACATACAGAGGCTGCCATCTCCAATATTAACTCTGTCCTGATGCCATGACTGTATTAAGACTAGCAAAATATCTTATCGGAAATACACATTTCTTTTCTCTCCAGGGAAATAAACTGGAATAGAGGACATATAATGTTCTTTTGATCTCTGAGTTTTTAAGAATAGTGGCCACCCATTTGTGATTTTCTAGTATAATGACATTTCCACTGTGTAACACTCACTCCTTTACTTATAGCACCAGACCTAATGCCTACTGTATATTAAGTACACATGACATTTTTGAAGGGGTGAGTGAACCAGTAAATTAATGAATAAAATTTATCAGTCTATCTTCTCAGATATACTGGTCTGGAAACTTTGTTATGATTAACTGATGAGTGCACTTTACCTGTAGCAAACATAATATTGGCAATGACAGTGTCATACTTTATTGGAAACATTCAGTGTTTAAGATCATATAATACTATTCTCTGAAAATAGGAACAGAGAGCTCATTAAACAAATACCTGTATGTGAATTTCGTGGGCAACGTAATCTTTTAAAGCTTATTTTTGGTAGGCTGGACTACAATGGAGCCTGAAGAAAATGCAAGATTTCTGTTATTTTAAGACAGAAGACCTTATAAGATAGCCCTAGATTGAGAGCTAAGGTTTTGCAGTTCCCTGTTCTTAGAACCTTCTGGATACATGCAAGAAAGTCAATTCATTCTTCTGTGTGGCTCCTCTCCTCCAGCCCCCTTCTTATTTCTTTGTCCCCCATTATTCAAAAAAAGATAATTTCTTGCCACTTAAACAATATTTTAGAAATAACACATTCACTTTTCAGGCACTACCCAGATATAAAAGACTCTTGACCTGTTGCTGAAAGAAGAAAGAGGGTCAGGTGGAACGGAGAGCTTCAGTTTTCCCTGCTCTGGTACACTTGGGCCACAGGGGTAATTTTCCCTTAAGCTGAATGGCTGAATTCTAATAGTGTGTTTGAGTATGTACCTGTGTGTTTGTGTGCTTGTGTGTGTGCTTGTTATGTGTGCTTGTGTGCGAGTGTGCCTGTGTACATGTGTGTGTGTGTGTGTGAGCACATGTGCATGTGTAGATATGCAGGAAAAGATTTGGTCAATCCGGAAACTGAATGAAAATACATTGGTTAATAAAGTTTCAAGAGGCGCAGAAAATACTCAGTAAATGTCCACTTCTGAGTTAAAGTAGCTTGACATGCCATAATGAGTTTCCAGAATAATTATGACTCAGTACTTTTTTGGAGCTATTTGGACTGCAACTCAGGGAAAGGCCAGAGATGATCATAATGTATTACCGGTAAGAGCTTCTCAGAAAAAAAAATGCTATATTAATACATGGCATTGTTATTATTCCAGCCTGCCTTCTTCGGTCACATATTTTGGCATCAAGATGTGAATATCCATTGATGCAGTTTCTGGAGAGTTTTGCTCTCTCTTTTTATTCTGTTCATTAATTTTCTGTGAGCAGTAATTTCTTTGCTCTGAATTTTTATGCTCAGCTATGCCTCGGTGGAAATGATACAGTCACTCCCCTCCCCCCACCTCCCCAGTTTTTATAATCACCACACACATACATTCTTTCCCTCTCTTTCTCTTTCTGTCTCTCACATAAACACCACTACTACCATTTTTCTAAAACACAAAACCAGCCACCAGCTTAAGGAGGTTCTGTTTGTTATTATGAGTACAATTGTCATTTAGGCCATAATCAGTAGAATACTGGGGGAAGCCACGTGTCTTTCATCTTCTATTTACATACTGCTGAGGCTGACTATACTCAATATGACCTTTACAGGGCTAAACCATCCCAACAAATTACAATAGGCAGTCACCTTTGTATCCATACATACAAGCATAAAAAACAAAACAAAACACTAAAGTTATCAAATGAAACGTACTCTCAAGTTAAAAGTTTTGAGTGGGAAATGCTCAGGTAGTTCTTTTCATTGAAAAACTCTCCTATAAACCTATAGGAATGCACTTCTCTCTCCTTCATAAAAATTCAATTTTTGTTGGGTTCCAAAGAACATCAGAGATAACAAGATTTCATATGATTTTTGTACTTTGATAACTTTCTGAAGGAAATTGACATTCATTTAGCTGGATGTTGCATTTCATTATTGACAAACAAATTTTAAACTTCAGGAAAACTTTCAAGCTTCATCTATTCACTGTTAATTCAGAAGGCACAGACATTTAATTGTGTGGTTATTGTTGAATAAACATTTAAAATATATTTGACTAAGTGTTTTGGGTCCTTTTTGGTGGGAATTTAATTCTAAATTAATATTAGAAAACATAAATGTTCAAGAGATATCAAAATTTATATTTTTGCATTTAATTTTAACTCATAAACTTAAAATTACTTTTTTATCTATTCTATGTCTATAGCATATAGTCACAATAAATTGTCTCACAAAAATTCCCTTAACCCCAAATCTCCGATATATTGTTTACCTTGTGATCATAAACTTTTTCAAGCTTAAGGAAATTAATGTTCTTCAAATTCAAAAATTTTTCTTTTGGTCACATGGTTGGGTACCACTTTCTTCTCAAGCTATTCTGATACAGAGATAACAGTAATAAATACTTCATACGTTCTACAGATGAAAAAACAGAAATTTTTCATCTTGGTTAGAAAAAGAAAATATCTCAGAGTAGGCATTTCATATTTTCTCTTAAAACACTGGTTTTATTTCTAATTGGGAAAAATCACTAAAATATTAACAGTAGATGAATGTTTCCATCTCAGCTTTGATAACAAGATGTTTTGACATCCCAGCACTTCTGGATATATAGAAAGCACTTTAAACTTCATTGATATTGGGAGAAAAATATAATCCTCATTAACATCTCTTGCCTCATTTACCTCATCATAGTGGTCCATTTAGTGGCTGTGTAGCTTCTTATCCTCAGTCTCCTCTCATAGGGCAGTAATTAATGTACTGGGGCAATTTTTCCCTGATGCCACAATCTGTTGATAGAGCTATACACATTGACTGAGGGCCCATGATAAAGTTTCCACAATGACTTGATTTTACTGAGAAATAGGAGAAAAATGGGACAAGAAAAAACATTGGATAAAAACTGCATACTTTTCTTGTGGGTTTTTTTTTTTCCAAATTAGATTCTACTTTTCTCTGGTGCCAATAAAGAGGACACATTTATTCTTAGAACTAAACACAAACAAACAAAAAATAGTGAAACATTTAAAGAGGAAGCCAAATGTTGCTTTCTTCTTCCAAGTGAACTGCTTTTTGCTGTCAAAGGTTGGACTGCCCTAACTTTCCTTTGTTGAAAGAGGTTGCGTGTATTAGTTGAATCCTAACCAACAAGACTTGTTAGGGTGAAAGGGGCTCAGAGACATGATCTTTCAAGTTATGCTGGGTACGCTGACGGCTCTACAATATACCTTTTCCCAGTCCCTATCTTACCAAGAATGAATGAGCTTGGTGCTATGCTAAAGATGAGGGCCATGATATTGTACAACATCTGCAGCCAGCACCCACCATATCAACTTATATTTTGAAAAGATTTGTGAATGTCTATAATTGCATCAATGTCTAAACACAAGTGCCTAAAAACATGAAAGATCACAACCACAACCAATTCATTATAGTGGTATGCTTTTACATTGGAGTGGGAGAGAGGAGTGTGCTCTAGTCCCTTAAGGTAGAACTGTGTCAGAAAAACCAGGCATCATTCAGTAAGTCATTTTCTGAAAGGAAGCCAATGTGTGCGTGTGCACGTGCATGCACACACACGCACAGGAATTTTAGCAGTTTAAAGAATATGAGTTACCATGGAGAGGAGTGTACATAAAAAAAAAAAAAGGGTAGTTAATTGATTCTGAGGTATATCATATCATGTCAATTTGAAGTTAAAGTTTTGAATGTCACTTCACACACAAAAGAATGCCATATTTATTAGTAATCACCATAGTACTGGGGAGACAAAATAGACCTTGAATACAGTCTTATCTAGTTTAAAGCCCAGGGCCACATCTTAGCTGCATGATTTTATGCAAAAGTATCTAATCTGCTTGAGTTTTTGTTTTCTTATTTGTGCAAATAGGAACACCACCTTTTTTGCAAGGTTGTAACAATTCAAGGAGATAACATTTGTAGAGCCCCTAACAGTCTGTCCAGAAAGAGTAATAGTCAATAATGCTTAGATTTCTCTCCTTTCTCCAAAGAACACCATAGCTTGATTTGACCTAATAACATCTCATATTGCAGAGAATTATAATCTTTATGATCCTACTCAAGGGTAGGAGGAGGAAGTGGGATATTTGGAAAGAGACCAATGAAAAACTCATGGCTCTTAAGTCTTAAGCCTTTCAGAGAATTTGTTTTTCACATGCTGAAAAGTGGGATCCCAACTCTTCATGTCTCTACTCCTTTTTGTCTTTCTCAAAATCCAGAGCCTTCTTGGTTTCAGACAAATCCTGCAAAAGGAGGCCAGGCCATGTAATCCAAGGTCCCACCCAGTGCAGGGTCATTTACAGCTTCTGATTCAGTGTATAAATGCAAGGTGAGGCTTGGGGCTTTGTAGGGACAGAAGCTTATACAGTTTGGGGACCTGCTTTAAGAAAACAAACCTCAACAGATGGTACGTTTGTAAATTTTGCCAAAGCATATGATCATGGGAACTATATTGTCACAATGTCTTCCAGGGCCTTGGAAGTGAGCCGTGGATGTGGGTGTTCCTGACACAAGCTTCCTTAGATTCTCAGGAGATCCACTTCGGAGTACTCCATGATGATCCATCCTTACAATGGTCTCTGTTTCACACAATGAAGGAACTGAGGAACAAAGAAATTACATAATTTGCAGTGGTCCCAAAGCTAGTAAGTGGCTGACCTGGGATTTGAATCCAGGCAGCCTGTCTCCAGAGCTTTTGTTCTGTTTACCACCACAACATAATGTCTCTTATAAATACTTCCTGTTTTCTGAAAGTCATAGAGAGGCAATGCTTCTCTTTATTTCTATTACAGAAGCCACAGCCACTCTTACTGGATGAGATAAAGAGTTGATGACAATAAATAAAAAGATACAATGATTAGTCAAATATTTTTCCATTATTAGTGACTCTTAAGTTACTCTGTTAGATATTTTTCTATTTTAAAATATAAATTTAAATACACAGTTGATCAATCAATATATATGATGGATGAAGATTCTGGGTGATTAATAGAAGATATGTCTTTGACTGTTGGAAGCTTATAATTTAATAAGCCAAAGGTGTGTATAGACAGGAGGGTGGGCAAGATAACCATGAACTTATAAGCAATGTGAGGAAGTATGCGAAAAGCTTCACCATTCAGAGAGAGAAAGCGTAGTCTTAACTTCTGCAGGAGAATAGCTGCATTGAGCAAAAACAAAACAGAAGAAAAAACAAACAAACCCGGACAGTCTGCTAATCATCTAGTAGTCCAAGGTTCTGTTAGTAACCAGACAATATGTCAGTTTTAACTGCTTAGAATAAGCAGTAAATGGTGGCCACATGACAAGATGGAAACAGAAGTGTACCATGACAACTTCCAGAAAAATCTTCATAAAAGACAGCTTCCAACCCCCTTTGTTCCTTTCTCTTCCCCTTTCTCCTCTGTGCTGGCTCTAAGGCAGACTGATGACCGGAATTTGAGCAGCCTTCATGGATGAGACATCACATTGAGTTTGGCACAGAACCAAGATAGATAGAAGGAGTCCTTGTGATCCGAAAGCCACTCTATCAACTCCGGACCACTTACATCCAGATTATGTTCATCAGAGAGGTAGACCACTATCTGATTTAAGAAATGTTAATTTTGGGTTTTGTCATTTGCAGCTGAACTTAATCCCAACTGCTACAACCCTTCATTGAGAATGCTGACACCAACCATTATTCAGTTAAGAAGTTTCCATGGTAGAGCAGGTGAAACTATAACCAACATTATATGATGAAACTATTTAAAAACAAATGTATGATTATTACGCATTCAAATAAGACAACACCTACAAACTGTCACTTTGGAAGAAATATATTATTCCATTCACACTGCCATCAGTCAAATTAGTGTTAGAAATTTTCCTTTGGAACTGTGTCAGATGCTTTTCATTGACACCTTATTCTAAATTAGGTTTCTATAGTGGATATTTATTGAGTTGTTTTTGCTTCTAAACATTTGATCCTCTTTTTTCTTGTTTGGGAAATCCTCCCCATATGAATCTGGCTACCCTCCTCTGCCCATTCTCCAATCCTCTACCACGCTTGCTTTCCCCTGCATTATTCAGTAACATTACCCCCCTACCTATGGATGCTCCATGAGATGGGGGCTCTATCTTAGTGTCTTGCTCAGCCCCAGAGCCCAGTGCATAATTGTGCCCAGTAGATAGTAGGGGTTCTTTAATTATTGTTCAGTCAATAAATGTTAAAGTAGAGCTCGTATTTCACCTTAGATGTCGAAAAGTCTATTACTTTTCACTGGCACCTGGGCACCTAGAATGTGGGCACATTACCTGTGATCAATCAAAGGCACATGGCTCTGCTTCTCAATAGGAGCTAGTGAGGAACGGAAGCGAGAGCAATGGAGCATTCACCCCAGGGTGTTGCAGCTGGCAGCGCCATCCTATTTCCAGCAGTGATCATAGTGCCCTTTGGAAGGACTGGCATTATTCAATGTGGAAGGGACGGGGTTATAAACTGGGAACCCAGGGATCTGTGGGTAGTGTCCTTACTGGATTAGCATGGAGGGAGTCTGACCATCCATCCTTTTTTTGTTCCTGCCCATGCTTCAAGTCTGCTTCCTCATTTCCCAGAGATGCTCTGAGCATCCCAGGATCCTTACAATAAATTATTTTAATGCAACTTTATCATAGAGGCTTTCCTTGATGATTGTACACAAAGAACACCCCTAGCACTCCCTGTCCTCATCATCCACAGCTAGTGAGAAGGGCTTGAGGGCTTGAACTGTGTCTTTTGGAACTGGGGGAACACAAGGTCCAGCACACATTCAAAAAGCTAAAGGTGAGAGTTGGCACTTTCACCTGAGTAGCAGAGTAGAGAAAGAGAGGCTGAGGTCTCATTTGGTGAACAACCACAGGCAGCATTCAAAGGATGTGTTAGGTTTTTTCTCATGACTAGATGTGGGCCATGAACACAGAGAGCAGGCATGGAGTCATGTCAGGTTCTATCCATTAGGGCCACCTGGCATATGATGAAACCTCAGCAGAAAGATGCTAAAGATGGAGGAGCATGTCAAAAAAAAGGGCTGTGTCACTTGCATCTTGGGAATTATAATGTAATGTATTCACTGCTGGGATCCCTTAAGAATCCAAGATAGTTCCCATGGGAGGAAGAGTTAGAAACCCATCCAACTATGAGAAGTCACCCTAGTAAAAAATGAGTAAGAGCTTTCTGGCACTTTCTTATTTCCACTCCCTCTTACCTTTCCCCCCATAAAGCTCAGCTCCAGTTGGGTTAGCAAGAATAGGAGGAGGAGAAACAGGCAGTCAAGGAAAGAGCAATATCCTCCTCTCCTCACTCCCAGGCCTCACCCTGCAAGGCATCAGCCTGCAGCTATCTCAACAGGGCCCAGGGAAAAGGGCTCAACTTCATATGAAATTACACTGTTCGTTATGGGACCAGGCATCTTGCTTTCTGAATTAGGACTGTTGATGTCTTAAAATGATTGCAGAGTTTCTAACAATTACCTTTTGTGACTTACTGTCCAGGTTTGAGTTGAGGTTTAAAAAAATGGGTAGGAAAAATAATGTTGCTTTGATGATCCTTCCCTGTAAGACTTACTTGTACAAATGATCATCTATTTTCAAATATCAGAAGACATTAAGCAAACAATGAGGCAGGTGATATATACTTTCTCACCTCAGTCACCTTCCCCTCTTTATCCCAGGGATCATTATCATTTTGCTCTGATTTCTACCATCAAATGAAAACATATTATAATAAACATTTTTTTTAATTGTGTGCTCTTATTGCATCATTAGTGGCTAAAACTGTTGTCCTTTCTAGAATAATTACCACATAAAAGAGATGTGCAGGAAAACAATCTCAGTAAAAAGCAATTCTGCCAATGTTAGAATTTCCAGCAAAAGAGAGAAGACATTCTATATATAGAACCTTTCTAGCATTGCTCCAAAAAAAAAGAAAGACGATGTAGAAAATTTTATCTATGATCTAAGAATATCAGGCATGGCATTTAGTATTTGTTGAATGAATAAATTAGGTGGAATATAAAAGTGAAAGAAACAAAGACTCATGGACACACTCAATAGTTCAGAGGTTACCTGAGGGTAAGGCGGGGGGTGGGGTGGGTGGGAGAGATGGGTTGGGGGGAGTAGAGAGGGGAAATCAAACTTACGGTAATGGAAAGTGAACTGATTCTGTGTGGTTAGCACATAATGTGAAGTATAGACAATGTACTGTAGAATTGTACCCATGGAGAAAAATGTAATTGATATCAATCAATGTCACCCCAATAAATTTAACAATAAAATAAATAAATTTAAAATATATATATGGTGATGGAAAGCAAGCTGATTCTAGGTGGTGAGCACATAATGCAATGTATAGATAATGTAGTATAGAATTGTACACTTGGAAACAATGTAATTGAGATCAATAAACGTCACCCCAATAAATTTAACAATTAAAAAAATTAGATAAATAAATTGTTTTTATACAAATGGCACAATGGGTGGAAATGCAGCAAATGCAAACATCTGAGATTTGGAGGAAGTTGGTGGAGAGTGTGAAGCAAATGACTTTTACAGAAAAGAAGGAAGTGGTGAAGAAGGTAAAAGCAGATGGTTGATCATAGGAGCCAAATGAACCGATTCATGCTTGGAGAACCAATACCAGTCATGAAAAACCAGCCAGATTGTGAAATAATTCCTTTGGGAGAGATTAATATTAAGTAAACTAACAAAACAAAAAGTTTATTTCTTCTAAATAAATTAAGTATTAAAGAAAGAATCAATTGCTGAATAATTATTTATGAAGGCCTATTAAGTAGTCAATATTGTGTAAAAGACTCAAAATATGACTCAGTTCTGTATCCATTACCTGTCATTTTAATGATGAAGTTTCACAAACATGTTACATATTTCTCCTATTCAACTGCATTTTTGGTTGTCTTGCAGATATAATAGTTTTAGAGGTGGAAGGGATCTTTAAGAATTTTTTACTGATATTCAACCCCAATTTTGGTAAACATAATTATTTTTTAAAGACTTATTTTATTTGAGAGAAGGTGAGAGAGAGAGAAACAGAGAGAGAGAGAGAGAGAGAGAGAGAAAGAAAGAAGGGGGGAGGGCCCAGAGCAGTCTCCATAGTTGTTTATCACTAGTTCTGATATAGTTTCATTCTGTACAGGTGGATATGGGGCTGCACAGGGCAGGAACTGAACTGGGGGCATCCTGCATGGGAGGCAAGAACCTTTGCTGCCATCCTAGCAGTTACCAGTTGCTCTACAGTTCAGATTGTGGGTTTGCATGGGTCAAGGCCAGGATTCAATCCTTGTACCTCACAGTTGCAAGGCAAGTGCTCAACCTGCTGAGCTAGCCCAGCATCCTAAATTAATTCTTTACCTGCTGGACAAGTATCCTTTCTATAAGTGCGTTGCTTGATACTTACTTCACGGAAAAGTAAGTTAGACTTAGACATGACGGTGAGATAGTATAAATAACATAAGACTTTTGTAAATATTATATACATATTTAATGTGCCTTCTCTTGGTATTATGTCCTTCTCTGTTGTCTATATTTATAACTTGTCACTTTGTTGGTACAGAACTGTTTCATTTATTCTACAAGTGTTTGAACATTTAGTGGGCTGAGTTGTATGAATTCTTCATATATTTTAGATATGAGCCTGAAATATAAAACTGAAAGTAACAAAGAAAGAAGAACTCATGGACACATTCAATAGTTTAGTGGTTACCTCAGGGTAAGGAGGAAGATGGGTTGGAGAGCGGGGTCGGGAGGGATGAACATGGTGATGGAAAGAGAACTGACTCTGGGTGGTGAGCACACAGTGCAGCACATAGACAATGTAACGTAGAACTGTATAAATTCAACCGAGGTCATTGTTACTAACCAATGGCACCCCAATAAATTTAACACTTAAACAAAAATTTAGTGGCTATTTTCTCATATCTCAGCTCAATGCCAATTTCTTAAGAAAACATTCTGATCACTCAGACCAGCTCAGGCGCCTGACTACACCCTCATCTCTCTATAAACGCATTCGCCGTAACTGAAACGAGCGGAACTTGTAAGGAATATAATTTCTGCTTAAGACCTAGTTCTGCACTGCAGTGGAAGCTCATGCGCAGAGAGGCCACGTTCCAAGAATCTAGCACAGTACAGTGTACAAAGTAGATACACCTGGCGTTTTGCCTGGTTCATATGAGCGGTCCAATAAATGACTGCATGCTTGAATGAACTCATCAAATAATAACTGAGAACCTACTTTGTGCTTCCCTTAACTGTGTAAATTATCCGAAAGCTATAGGTGACTTGGGACCATTGTTCTCGGCCAACCTCATATTTCTCCTCACCTGAGGCTGCCAAGTTCATATTGCAGGACCCTTACAAATAATTCTCCTTTATTTATTCTGTAAGAATCTATATTACCCGTTATGTGTGTAACTATTTTATGGATTTACATTCTTTTGCTGCCTACCAGCTAACCATAGAGGCAACAAAATGGCATCATGAGAGGGACTCCAGAAAAACTCCCCTGGAGATGACAACAAATAGAACATCTATAATTCAGTGGAGGATTCTCTACACAACATACAAACAGCTAAAAGAACCACTCATGGCACAAAAGTACCTGCAGGTGGACAAAGAGGGGCAGCCAGAGGAGAAAAACGGGGAGTTCAGAGGACCCCTGCTTGGAACTCTGTGGCTGGGGGAGAGGGAGGTAGAAGGGGCACCCATAGGACTCTCCACGGAACAGACAAAGAGAGGCCCAGAGGCTGGGTTTGTTAAGACTCCTAGACCAGACTTTAGTCTGGCTCCAAAAGATACAGATACAGGTGCTGTGAGATGTCACAGCCTAAATTCACTCCAGTTCTGAGTGGAGGGGGACCTCTGTCCATCTGGGAAAGAGGAGAGAAGAGGCT
>PVKE010047435.1:0-11926 GCA_004027555.1 Craseonycteris thonglongyai | reverse complement strand
AAATCGGTGGAATCTAGCCTCCGGCACTCAGGACAGCTTTAGGGTTTCTTTTCTTAGTGCAGGCCCTGTCTTACACAGGTTCTCAATTCCCTCTCTGCAATTCTGAAATCATAGAAGATTGGCGCACCAGAAGATTTTGTTTGGTTTTTGGTAATGTATTTGGCATAAAAACCTGACCTGAACTGACCCAAAGCTACCATCATCTTTATTTATCCACTTAGTGTGAGCATTCTAATTTCACAGCAGAAACAGTCCTGTGTGTGACCTGGACCTGTTGGAAGTATTTGTAATATATCTCACAGGTAACATATCATCTTACTAAAATATGAACTTTGACACAAGTCTGGGCCATAGGTTCTAGATGAGCGATTGTGCATCGATACTTAAACCTCCCTCTTTGGGAACACATGAGCAATTCCTGAAATTTCCTGTGTTAAATCAGAAAACAGAATGTGGCTGTCAATGGGGCCAAATTATCACTTCATGGGTCTAAGGCACTTTGGCCTTTATAGCCCCCTTCATCCATAAAGAAAAAAAAAAAATATTTTAGGACCACACTGGTATAAAGATGAATATAATCCAAGCTGGGTTATATGTTATATATTTAAAGTATCATAAGTCCTAGGCTCTGTGACTTCTGTGCCTAAGGAGAGGTCCTTCTTGGTTGTTGGTGTTGGCATAATGGGGCTCAGTTCAGGCCCCCAGTGACAAGTTAAGTAGGAGATACTTCCTGCAAAGTAAATTAAGTGTTAGATTGGGAGCTGGTGAAGTGAAGGAATAGGATTGAGAGAAAGTGGCAAAATAGAGGATCAAAAAGGGAAAATGTTACAGGTTGAATTATGTCCCCTAAAAACAGACATGTCAAAGTAATTTTAACCTCTGTACATGTGAATGTGACCTTATTTGTAAATAAGAACTTTGCCTATGGAATCAAGTTCAAATGAGGTCATTCTACAGTAGTGTGGGCCCTAATGCAATGACTGGTGTCCTCACAAGAAGAGGAAAATTTGGGCACAGAGACACACAGAGAGAATGCCATGTGACAGTGGAGGTAGAGACTGGAGTGATGCAGTTACAAGCTGAGGAACTGTGAGAGGATACATTTCTGTTGTTTTGAACCACCAAGTTTATGGTACAATGTTACAGCAGACACAAGACAGAGTCAGAGCAGAGAGCAGGTACATAGAGTTGTTCAGTGGGTCCCAGTGCCAAGACCAGTTCAAGGTGCAAGAGAAAGCCTATTGTCTGCACATGTCAGGGACCTACTGCATACAAGTAAAATGCCCTGATGAAGATGACGAGGCTATGAAGTTCTGTATCTTTCTCTGGGTGTTGCCTTGGAACAGCCAGAGAAAATAGAGACCCATTTCTTTAAAGAAACCGTATGAGTCACACCCCAAAAGAAATCTGCTTAACTTCCCCTTCCTGCCAAATACACCTGTTGCTAGCTATTGAGGAAGTGATTTCAGAACCATTTTTCTATTTCCACACAGAATCAGTTCTTTGGTTGAGTCCATGGCTCACTATAAGTCAGTTCTCTCCTTCGGATTCTGAAGGACTCAAACAGTACACTGAAAATGATTTGGCTCAGTTCTCACCTGAATCTCCCTTTTTCACTTGGGCACCAAAAACATATTTTTAAAAAACCAGAGCAATTTGAAGAACAGCTTAGAAAAGTCTATCCTAGCTGGAGAACCTGGGAGTCAGAGTGAGCCAAGGGGCCACCCTCAAAGTCCAGCCCATGGGGTGAGAGCTATAGGCAGGGCAGAGACTTGGAGCAAAAAAGCTTATCCTACTAGGTGATATGAAAACAAACCCTCAGGTTCTCCCATGTAATTCTAGGGTGAAGGTGGTCTGCGAGGTGCCTAATGCTGCCTTCCTGGAATAAATGGGTTTTTATCTTGGCCTTTTCTAGGCTGCGAGCCATGACTTTGCAATGATGCCTCCTTGTTTCTCTTCAAAGGCTTCCTTTGCCAACATGAGGTTTGTCTCAGCCCATCTCCTCAGCTGCACCCCTTTCTCAGGATGGGTCCTGCGAAGGCCCCACCAACTGTAAAGTGTCAAGAGAACCTATTACTTATAAGAAGTGATTACCGCCGCCCCCCCCCCCCCATGAAGTACTTAGTTGGTTGGGCATGATGTGGCATTCAACTAAAACTGAAATTTTGCCAAACTGGAAATTTTTCTAATTTTGAATGGGTTCTGATTCATTTGCGTTGACTATGTTGACCACTGATACATTATGAAAGTAAATTAGTAAAGAAATGGTTGTACTGAGAGGATTTATCATCTTTGATGAAATTTATAATTAATAATACTTTATTTTATGCATTCCAAATTTGGTGGATTCACCAACAGCTTTGTAAGACAAGAGACCATTATCATGCGAAATGCTCATATAAATAAAGAGCTAGATCCTAATTTTATATACCTAAAAACGTGAAAAATTGTTTGAATTCTGGGAAATTTGGTGAGTTCTTTACCACGAGGCAAACACTGGGCTGTGTGAGTTATGCATTTTCTTGTTTAATCCTTCTACAGATCAGTGAGGTGGATGCCATCATAAGCCCCCATTTTACAGATGTGGAACCTGAGACTCAGAGAGGGTAATTTACCCAAGGTTATTCAGATGGTAGGTGACAGAGCTGAAACTGAACCCACTTGTACCTAACTAGTTAACAAATTAGTAAGTCTGGAACCAAGGAGCTAGTTAGCAATGATGTGGTTTTTGACTATCAGCAGACATCACAGCCATGCCTGGAACATTCAGGATTCAAATGTGGGGAGGATTACCCACCTTGCCTCCTATACCGATCAGTCTACCACAGAGCACGCTGCAATCCCATGAAACAATGGCAAATCCACTGATTGTAGACACACGCTCCAACTAGCAGCTCTTTGTAATCATATGAAAAGTGAACATAGCCCATACTTGCTAATGTCAATCCAGAGCCATGTGTCATGTGCTTAAATTTACTGTGTCTTTATAGCCATGAATACTCACAAATTGGGAATAAGAGTTTAAAAAATAACAAATTTCTCAACTCTATTGAATAACTCAGCTAAATTCAAATACATTTCATTGGAACAACGTTCCCCACAAATAGGCCCTGGAGGTGACACTAAGACATACTTACAAACAACATCCAACTGAGTTTCAAGGAGTGGGTAATGACATCCTCACCTATAAGACACACCTCAGTACTCCATAAGTTCAGGGTTTAATGAGGTGGCTTCCTGTCTCATACTCCTCCATGCCATGTTAGGGCTATTACCCACAAAGATGAGGAGCAGCGAGTGAAGGAGAGAGTGGACTTCTTCAATTGCCCTCACCAGCCTCCACAATTCTTCAATTGCTCCACAGCCTCCGCTTCTGGTAAGGCAGACCCAGCCCGGTTACTTTGACCTCTGCAATCAAAACAAGAGCTAATGAACAAGCTTCAGGGCTTCCTGCAGCCTTGTCATCATCTAAAGGAGGACTGTGCTCTTGAGTGAAAGGAACAAAAGACCTGTCCAGGTACTGCCCCAAGGCAGTGGCTCTCAGCTGTGGCCGCACATTGAAGTAACTGGGAAGTGGGAAGGCTGTGATGCCCATCCCCCCAGCCCCCAAGATTCTGATTTCATTGGCCTGGGGTTCAGCCTGGCAGCAGAACTTTGAAAAACTCCCTCTGTGATTCTAATACATAGTTACATCTAAGAAGCTCTGGTCTGAGGCCAGGAATCAGCTGGGTTCTTGATTCCCACCTCCCACCAGTGGGATGGAGCCAGGGCACTTTTCCTAGTTCAGTTTGATTTTATTATGATTCCATTTTTTCCCTTTCTTACAGTAAAATAATGTTGGCTACTACAGAAGTTTACAAATATCAAGTTGAAATTATCTTCAATTGCCATGCCATACATGTGATTGGCCATGTCGGCCCAATTCACTAGTCATTTTGTAAAGCATCATAAAATTCAGTGCAGAAGTAATTTATTTTCAACATATATAATGGTCATTAAGTAGATGTACGAATTAACAAAAACAAAACCAAACCACTTAAACACACATGGAATGGTGGTAAAAATGACTCCAAGAAATTTAATAAGCACTAAGTGAGAGTGAAACAAATACAAGGTAAATTTTAGATGAGCTTCTCTTGAAATCAGACTTTTCAGTTGTTCTTAGATCTCACTACATTTTCTAGGAAACATCATTTTTTTTAATTATTGTTTTTCTATCTTCTAGTTCTTGACCATAACAAAAATAAACCAGCTGCTGTGCCTAAACGCTAGCAAATATAATTTTAGGAATAGTAACATGTTACTTAAAAATTTCTAACAATTAAAGTAACACTGAACATTAAGCTCCTTGTAGCGTATTAATTTCAGGTTTTGTCTTCGAGCTAGCAAGTGACACATGTATGTGAGGGAATAGATTTTGTCATTTACCATAGAAATAGCAAAGGACAAACAGCTCCCCACCCACTTCACCTCCAACCCTTGGAGAATATTGTTTTTGGCATGGCCAGGAAGTAATGTTCCAGTTCAAATCCTAACTTGATATTTGCTTCTTTTCCTGCCCCAAATAATAAGACCATTGCATTTGAAATTCAGAATTTCCTACATATTAAGCCACTTCTACATTTCGAGTTGTTTCTGTACTTAACCGTTTTATCCTTTTTTGTCTATTCATCACTTTCTCTGTTCAGACTGTTTGCCACCAGACCATATTGTGGGGTCAGAAATGACCTGTTTTACTAGAAAGCTTTGTTAAAAGAGAATTGACTTACCACTTTTCTGTTGCTAGCCCTCCTAATCTCTCATTCCACAGTCTGCTTGCAACATTGTAGAATGGTACCCTCTGTGCAGTAGATGAACATGGAGAAGACAGAGAGTGTCAAACTTCCTGAAATTGGTTGATTTACCATCAGTGGAACCTAGAATGTGGTTTGCAGAAGTTTATGAAGGAAGGAGGAAACTTGTGATTTCTTAACTGTTGCTAAATCATCTATTGACTGTGCTTCAAAATTTTAAAACTGAAATTGGGGGGTGAAAAGTCATTTATAAAATGATTTAAATATAACCCAGGCCAGAAATACTGGGTGTATTTTTGTGAGTTTGGGTATATTTGTGTATATGTGTGGGTGGGTATGAGAGGTAGCTGCAAGGATCCTCCCCCAAATGTTAGCAACAGTTCTGGAGAGCAAGACTGGGGGAAATGGGGTAGAGAAATGGGGAGAACTTGTTGTTTTTTTACTTAAAGAAACTGTAGTGTTTTGTTCAACTAAAGTTGACATTACTTTATATGAGATTCAGCTGTACAGCATAGTGGTTAGACATTTATATAATTTATGAAGTGTTCCCCCCAATAAGTACATTTTAGGTGAAATGTTCAAATTGCTTTCCATCTCAAGCGAGACAAAGCAAGCCTTACAATGTTAAGGCATTACTTCTGCTGGATCCTGTAGTATCTTGTCATTTGCAAATAATTACAGTTTTACATTTTTCTTTTATTTGCCTTTTATCAATTTTTCTTGTTTGATTGCTTTTAACTTTTCCCCTTTGAGTATGATGTTAGCTGAGGGTTTGTCATATATGGTATTTATTATTTTGAGAGATGTTCCCTCTATTTCCACTTTGCTGAGAGTTTTTATCATAAGTGGATGTGCTGGATTTTGTCAAATGGTTTTTCTGTATCTATTGATATGACCATATAATTTTTATTTTTCATTTTGTTTATATGGAATGTCATGTTAATTCATTTGTGGATATTGAACTAACCTTGCATCCCGGAAATAAATCCCACTTAACATAGCATATAATCTTTTCAATGAATTGCTGATTTGGTTTGCTAACATTTTGTTGAGGATTTTTGCATCTATGGTTATCAGGGATATCAGCCTATAGTTTCCTTTTTTTTTTGGTAATGTTTTTGTCTGGTTTTGAAATCATGGTAATGGTGGCCTCATAGAATGAGCTTGGGAGCCTTCCCTCCTCTTGAATTTTTTGGAATAGTTTGAAAAGAACAGGTGTGAATTCTTCTTTGAATATTTGGTGAAATTTACCTGTGAAGATATCTGGTCCAAAACTTTTGCTTTTGAGAGGTTTTTGATTATTGATTTGATTAGTAATAATTGTTCAGTTCAGATTTTCCGTTTTGTCCTGATTCAACCTTGGAAGTTTGTCTGCTTTTAAAAATTTATCCATTTCTTCCAGATTGTCCAATTTGTTGTTAGTAGTAGTTTCTTATAATTTTTATTTTGTATTTCTGTGCTGTCTATTGTCACCTCTCCTCTTTCATTCATGATTTTTATTTATTTTGGTCCTTTTTTTTTTCTTGATAAGTCTGGTTAAAAGTTTATCAAATTTACCTTTTCCAAGAACTGTTTTTGGCTTTATTGATCTTTTGTATTGTTTTTCTAGATTCTATTTTGTTTATGTCCACTCTGATATTTATTATTTCCTTCCTTTGACTCATTTTGGGCTTTGTATACCATTCTTTTTTTTAGTTTTTTTTCTTTTTTTTCTGTTTATTTATTTGCCTTTGCCAAAATAAGATTTTATTTTGAAAGTCATTTGAAAGACACTGAATGAGGAAGATGACCTAAGACTCAACAGATATAGACTCCAAATTTATATTTTGTCCAACCCCCACCAGTGGTCTGTCTTGCTAAAATGTTGCTTTCTTTGGTAATTTCTATTTTTAGCTTCCTGGAGAAGCGCTGTTCTCCTATAAGCCATCTTCATTATTTATTTATTTATTTTTCATAGAGCAGAGGTTTATTTCCAGGAAATAGCATGTTTGTTGGAGATGGGTACTTAAAAAAAAATCAAGGGAAAGCCGGGACGGCTCAGCGGGTTGAGCGCTCGCTTTGAGGCCCCGAGGACCGAGGATCGAATCCCGGCTCCGGCCCAGGCGGACCCACATGCTGAACTGGGGAGTTCCCACAGTTCAGTTCTCTAGCTGTCTCTGTCTCTGTCTGTCTCTCTATCTGTCAAGAGTAAAATAGAAATAAATATGCACTGAAGATAAAATAATTACTCTCTATAAATATAAAAAAGATATAAAAAAAAAATCAAGGTGAATCTAATACATGCAACAAAATGGGAGTGAAGTGTAAAGGTTTGCTAGTATTTTCTTATCATTTTGCTGCAACCAGAAATGTACATGTGGAAACAGCATGCGGGAATCCAGTCCTATACGGTGTTGTTCTATCTTAGCATTGTAAACACTAACTACTGGTCCTCCTACTAAAGTCTGTGCAACACGCAGCTCCTTCTCTGGACCTGTGTCTTGGAAGGAGGTGCTGTCAATCTCTGCAGTTTGTATGTTGACATCAATGCCATTAATTATTGGAAAGTGTTTTTCATTTTCTTCCTGGTCATTTAATTCTGTCACATATAATGTCCCTAAGTGAACACCGTCTTCTTGTCTGTCAAATTTACTAAGAAGTTGATAGGTAACTTTGTGTGACAACTGCCTATGGTCACTGAAGCCGCCTATGAGGAGCACTTCCAGCCTTCCACATTGAGCATGGTCAAAAAAGTATTTTATGGTTCATGACCAAGGGGACTTCAGCTTTAGTGTTGGCTCCCTCAGAATGTGTCAAGCAGGTGGCCCCATTACCTGTGTACCTCAGGACCACAGTGTGACAAGTGGTGGCAGTATCAGAAGCCAGAATAGAGATGGAGCCATCCTTTGGGGAGGTCATTGCAATCTCTTTGATTCTGTGATGCATCTGCAAACGGGGTCCCCCCTCAACACCTCCTGTAAGCACTTTAATGTCTTTGTTAATTTTAATCTGATGGCCATGTGTTGGCACCTCATCAGGAATTAATTGAGAAGCTTGGATCAAAGGACAAATAAACGTTTCTTCTAAAATACAGTTACCCTCTTGCTGCATCTATTACTAGAGTTATCTCATTGTTCTGTTATAGAATAGTGACACAAAAACTTTAACAGGGTAAAAAGACATCTATTGTCTTTGTCTACTAATAAAAATTGTCCCAAAGGAAGTTTGGCCTAACATCTTCAGAATGAAAAATACAGGGCACAGCCAAATCTGAGGCACTGTTGGATCATTCCTGTTATTGTCACAGAGTCACACTTGGTCATAATATGTGATTATTAACCTGTAGTTTATCAGTTTATTATTCTTTTACTGAAGAAAATGATTTAGTCTGTTTCAGGTTACAGCATAATCGATATTAAGAATTTCCAGGGGGAAGCTGGGATGGCTCAGTGGGTTAAGCACTCACTTTGCAGCCCCAGGGACCAAGAATCGAATCCCAGCCCTGGCCTGTGTGGACCCATACGCTGAACTGGGGAGTGCCCCCAGTTCAGTTCTCACCGGGGTGAGACCCCGGCCCAGTTCCTGCCCTGTGCAGTCCCGAGCCCACCTGTGGAATGAAACTATGTGGAAAAACCAATAATGTACAACTATGGAGACTCTTCTGGACCCTCCCCCTTCTCTCTGTCTCTGTATCTCTGTCTCTCTCTGTCAAAAACAATAAAAATAAGTCTTTAAAAAGAATTCATTGGAGCAATGTTTAAAAAAAAAAAAAAGAATTTCCACCAATAATTTATTCACAAGATTCCACAACAAATTTTGTAATAACAAAATCATATCAGTTTTATCCTGTTTTTTTATTTTTACAAACAGAAGATGTATTTTCAATTTTATTTTAGATTTAGAGTATTTGTATCACTTTAGATAACCTATTAGTTTGAAGTTGTGTACTAATGTTTCTATAGATAAAAATGTATGTATATTTTATCAAAATCCATGATTGCAAGTTAAATCATCATATGCCATGTATGGGAGTAACCAAAGTTACTTCTAAAATGACTGTATTTTTAAATCTTTATTTGGGTTTTTATTCACATATGAACCTATCTAAATGTTTAGGAGTATATATCAGGAATAATTTTTTAAAGGCATCTTAGGATGGTCTTATAGATTTTTATCTTGAAAGAGTTTACTCAGATTAGTTGCAATATAGAGCTTTTGGCTGAGAAAAAGAAAACTTGCCAAAAAATATGACAAATTTAGTCTCAAAAACACTATTTTCATTCACGTTGTCTTTCAGATGCCTTGAAATTCTGGATAGACAAATGGGAGAAAGTACTCATTACTTGGTTATTTCATTTTGAGTTTTCTTTACAAAAATTACTTCTATATGTTTTTATTGTGATTTGAGACTTAGTTAAGGGTTGTGTAGAAATGCACAAACTTTATCCAAATGAGGATACAAATCAAGGAAAACCAAAATAAAAAAAACCTTGAAAGGTGTACACATTTTATAACACACACACAAGTCTCTTTTGTCTGATATAGATATTGTTACCCAGGCTTTTTGTTTTCATTTACATGAAATAGTTTTTTCCATCCCTTTACTTTCAGTCTACATGTGTCTTTCAATCTGAGGTGTGTCTCTTGTAGACAGCATACATATGGGTCTTGTGTTCTTATCCATTCAGCTATAGGATGTTTTTATTTTTAACCTTACCCCAAACATGTACTCAATTTAGGATTGCCCAAGCTCATCTTTTCTTATATAACTCATGGATGTAGTTAAATAACATTTGTATGGCTTCATTTTTGTTCCATACATTTCCAAGACCAGCCATAGCAAGGTGGGTGTGGGTCCCCACCAGGCTGTGGCCACAGACAGGGGATCTTTCTCCATAGTGTCCCTGTACTTTAGCCAGTGCTTGGCACATAGTATAAGCTCCATAACTGGTTGTTGAATGAATGAGTGAATGGATGAGCATGAGCATTCATGGAGCAGGAAAGTTGAGTTTCCTGACTTGGCCTGCTAAGTGAATTGGATGGCAAGCTCTCAGAGAGAGGGCCTCAGAGGTTCAACCAAGAGCAGAGGTCAGCCAACAACGGGCTGTAGGCCAAGCTTGGCCCATGGATGAGGAAGTTTTATGGAGAAACTTTCGCCATCGATTTGATAATGAAGAATACTAACTTTAAACTCCAATTAGGCAAAATGTCATCAGCCCCTCAAAAAATTCCGTTCTTCTTATTAGACCTATATTACATAAAACTGCACTAGATTATATTTTGAATTTTATAAATTAAATAATTGTGCAATTTGTTTTTCTCTTATTATGTAAGTACCTACATAATGTTCTCAATTTGCCTCTTGGTCTGCAAAGCCTAAAGTGTTTACTTTACAGAACATATTTGTTGATCCTGGGCCAAAAGAACTGTTTGGAATAGAATGAAATATACTTCATCTTGCCTTACACTCCTTGAATTGAAGAAAAACACATTGGGGACAGGGTGAGTAGGGGGTAACATTTACACTCACTCTATTATTATTACTTTCCCCTAGGCCTTTGGTCTCCCTCCCTTGCATTATCTCTCTCTGAAACAACATATGGACTTTGGAAGACCTTGCTATGAAAGAATGCCTTTCAGATCTCATCTGCTTGGGTGGCCATTCCTAAATTGAGTTCGAATGACTGGTTCCTCCAGCAATTCAAGGCCTGGTGCATGACTTGAGAAGGGTTGCCATGACATCAGGGACACAGCCCGTGGCTTCATGGGCTCACCAAAAACATTCAAGATAGTGAGTTCAAAGACCTCACTGGCTGCCACCCAATCTCTTGGTTTTCCTTGAAACTTTTGCTCAGAAATAAATATAAAAAGGTAAGTAAAAATGGCTGCCAGTAGTGTAGGAGGAAGACCCCCTTCAGGTTGGAGCATCGGTCAGCCTTTCTAGAAAAGCCAAACACACATGCCTTGACTTGCAGAACACAATGTGTCATCTAATTACAGACAAGATCATTGGACTCTCATAAAACGTGGTGCATGCTAGGATTATACTTGCTAATAGTCTAGCACCAATGCCAGGCAAATTGATAAAAATGAGCTACCGATCCAAATCAAATGAGCCTTCCCAGATGTTTCCATAAAAAATACAAATGCAAATAGAATCAACACAAGGGTAGGACAACACTGCAAACCAGAAGTTTAGTTCCCAAGGAAAGCGGCCAGAGCATCCAGACCTCTGCTTGAGCTCAGAAACTGGCCCTCAGTAGCCAGGTCTGCCCTCCCTGCCCTGTGAGGACACAAAGCTCTTGGGCATCTCTTTTTTTGTTCTACCCTTTCCAACCACACTGACACTGACTTTTTTTCAAAATGCAGATATCTGTCTTTAAGTGTCCCAGCCAAGTAACACTACCAGGCAGCATGGATGGCCCAGGCACAAAAAATGACCAGCAGGAGCAGATGAACCTCTCTAAGCCTCAGTTTTCTCATCTCTCAAATGGGGAAAATAACAGATTCATCATCCAATGGTAGCTTTGAGGATTACATGTGTTCATATGTGTAGAAGCCTTAGAACATATTGTGGCACAGAAGCAGCACTGAATTGAGCTAGTTTTATGATTACTATTCTTGTTGTAATGGATTTCACTCCTCTGTGGGCTGGTGCAGAGTAGACCAGGAGAATCACCCTCGGGGCACTGGTCATAACCCTTTCCTGTGGCACTGATGAGCACAGATCACCCACAGGGCAGCAGATGGCTTCTCCACACCAAACTGTGGCAAAGTGCCAAGCATGGAAATACCATGGGGCCTTGAAGATGCTCCAAGACCTAGGACACCACCAGGTGCTGGGAACCAGTGGTTTCTAAAACAAATATATAAATAACTAAAATAAAATAAAATAAAATAAAATAAACATAAAATGTAGAAAAAGCTCAGGTGGAAGGAATCATATAAAAAGACATTTTTTTTTTTTTTTTTTATCTTTTCACATTTATAGAGAGAAATTATCTTTTTGTCTTCAGTGCATATTTATTTCTATTTTACTTTTTGACAGATAGAGAGAGAGACAGAGACAGAGACAGAGAACCGAACTGTGGGAACTCCCCAGTTCAGCACGTGGGTCCTGCCTGGGCCGGAGCCGGGATTCGATCCTCGGTCCT
>PVKE010047434.1:0-11924 GCA_004027555.1 Craseonycteris thonglongyai | reverse complement strand
GCAGCTCCATTGCAACACCGACTTTTCAAGGCCCTGTTAGAAGATACTGAAGATAAAGAACATGATCTCATCCTGCATACTGAAGTACGTTGGCTCAGTAAAGGTAAAGTTCTTACAAGATTTGTGAACTTAATTGAAGAAATAAAAACATTTATACATGATAAAAATGAAAATTATGATGAACTAACAGACTCTTGCTCGCTGGTGGATTTGGGTTTTCTTGCTGACACCATGGAAAAATTAGATTCTTTCAATTTGGAGTTGCAGAGAAAAGACAAAAATACAGCTGAAATGATAAGCTCTGTAAACGCATTGAAAGCAAAATTGACTTTGTTGATATCACATCTGCATATCAAGTCTCTCGTGCACTTCCCATAGATGAGGAAAATGCTAGGTAACAATGAATTAAATGTGTCATTATTTATTGAAACCCTGCAAGTGCTTCAAAAACAGTTTGAAGAGAGATTTCTGCAGTTTACAAATATCGAGCCAATTGTCTCCTTCTGTATCAATCCTTTTACTTGCCAAATAAATGTAATAGAACTAGCTGCATCTATTGCAGACCTTGTTCAGGGGAAAGCAGAAGAACTAGAGTTAGAAATTTTGAACCTTAAGAATGATATTTTGCTAAAATCCTTAATATCAGAGGACTTACAGAACATAGTCGACAAAGAAAGGTTCCCATTTTTTTAAAAAACGGCATATAAAATCAAATTGTTTTTCGGGACAACGTATTTATGTGAATCTTTGTTTTCAAACATGAATTTAATAAAATCACGATATAGATCTCGACTTACCGATGAGCATCTTCATAATTGTTTGCTAACAGGGTTGTCGTCATACTCTCCTAATTACGAGGCACTGGCCAATGAAATGCAATGCCAAAGATCCTACTGACAGATTGTTTTTTTTAATGTTTTCTTTTATGTTTTTTTAAAGATTTTATTATACGTGTGTTTTTTATTTACTTTGTATTACGTTTTGTATATATGTTTCTTTGTGTGTATATAATTTGTACAATAAATTTATTATTTTAAAATTATTTTAGTTTATTATTTTTTATTCTTGTTCAATAATAAATATCCTTAGAAATAGCTGGTGTCTGCCGCCCTACCAATATTTTAGAATGCGCCCTAGGGTATAAAAAGGTTGGGAACCCCTGATCTATGTTAGATCAATGGAAAACAAAGGCAAATTGTTGATTTTATAATTAATAGCAGATAACATTTCTGAAGAATAAGCACAGAACACAGGCCATTAATATAAAATATTATATAATAGCATTTAATGAGAAGTACCTCAAATAGTGCTGAACTCTCTCTCTCCAGTTGTTGCTAGAATATGCTGGAAAGATTTTGGGACACACAGCATTAGTTTTCGCATTAGCTAGTGAGGTAACTTGTGTACTGAAAACTAGAAAAATGTGCTTCTCAACCAACCCCTTAGATTTATAGGCTCTGTGATCTTGGGAGTTACTTAACTATTCTGTAGTTGTTTGTTTGTTTGTTTTTTCAATTATAAAGTGACCTGACTCACATCCAATCAGATGAGATATTGCATTGTAAACTATAATAAGAATTTTGTCATTATGATGATGATGATGATAAAAATAATGATTATTATTATTATTATTATTTTCTGGTTGAGCTATTAAATAAACAGTTTCTGGAAATCTGTCATTTATCTGGCTTTTATTGGGTACAACAAATATCACTTCTTCCCAACACGTACACATGAGCAACTTGAAAGACAAATCTATTTAATATAGAAGGTATGTAAAATATTTTACGTCACCTTATATTACTACTCAATAAACATAATCAAAAGTATGCTTACAAATTTTCTTTCTACCCATATAAAATATTGTAACAGACACATGAGCAAAATTTCACAATCATGGAAAAATTCTAGAAAGTGTCCAGATGCTCATATTTTAAAAGTAAATTGTGTAGGATCTAGCAACTTGAAAGACAAATCTATTTAATATAGAAGGTATGTAAAATATTTTATGTCACCTTATATTACTACTCAATAAACATAATCAAAAGTATGCTTACAAATTTTCTTTCTACCCATATAAAATATTGAAATCACCCTTAACTATATTATAGTTTTTATTTCCAAAATATATTGACTTCATCCCTTTATCATTGTAACTCTTTTACCATATCTAGATTTCAAATTTCTTGATGGATTTTCTTTCTCCTATGATTTTTCCTTCTGATCTACCTTCACTTTTTTTTCCTGGATAAAACTGATTTTCTAAAATTCAAATATATCATTGTTTTTCTCTATAAAAACTTCCATTGCTCCCTAAGGACTATGGATAAACCTAAGCTTCTTAATTGGTTTACCCTTCACTTTACTTGTAAATCAATTTTCACAACTCTTCAACCACACCAGTCTAAGTTGTTCAAATATTGCAGTTCCCCTCTGAACTGATTTTTTAAAAATATATTCTACTTTCTTTTTAAAAGTATCCTTTATTACCTCTCTTGAGTGAAGAACTTCCCAGGACTTAAATGAACATAAACTCAGTTATAATAAGCCTTCTCAAAATAGGACTAATCTACCACTCTTATAGAAGTCTCTTTAATGTGGTCTTGGTTCCTAATGTTGAGTACTTCTGAGGGATCTAAACATCCACAGATGACTGCAAAAACCTCCCTGTAAACCTCAATATACAAAGAATTTATGCTATAATAATAAGAAATAGCATACTTGGTATTTGGAAGCAGAAGGTTCTAATATGCATCCTCAAATTACCCTTATACTGGTTGTTTTGACCGATCATCATTTAAGCCACTAGCATGCTTCTATGAGTTACCAAGTGATTTTTTTTACAAAAGTTTCATTGAGGAAAGCTAAGGAGTTGGTTAGGATAATGATTCTCCAATTTTTACACATGCAAGTGCAGGATACATTGTGAATAGCATCATTCCAGTGTTTCAATGCTCAGGTACTTCAATCAAAAAACAATATTACATTAAATTTTACCAAAAGATTTACCCACTGCTTCTCAATTAGAAATAAAATTAATGCAGATCTGGAGTTTTCTATTAAACTCTATGTGAGTTAAGACTGTACAAAACAAAAGATAGAATCAATTTTTTTTTTCTTACAGAACTGGAAAACCTACATTCTTTTTTCCCAAGGGCTTGTAAGTTAAAAACTGCTTCAATATTTTAGTCAACGTTTTCTAAAATAAATTTTTTTCTGACTAGAGATTTTACAGGAAAATGTTCAAATGGAAAAAACACAGGAAAGAAAAAGCTATTAACAGAAAGTTAATAGGGTGGCCTAAATGGAACCTGAAATGGAAGCATTCACCCCCTTTATGTGACACTCTGTGAAACTTAAAATGAAAATACAGTATGACAGGCCTTCGCTAAATGCAGAATGAGGGTGGGCTGCAGTTGTTATTAGCTAAATATGAATACTTCATTTCTGAATATGTTTTCTCTACCACAAAATAAGTTGCTCACGGTATTTAGAATATGTAAGTACCAAAAGACTCATTGGCTGGAAAATTAGAATGTCTCTTTGTGGTCTTTATTCTCAGCTTTGTGGAAAGAATAATCATGTTGAGTTGTCATTTTTCATTTTAAGGAAAATGTGCTCCTAAGAACACAAGATATTGAAGACATGCAAGTATTCTTGTACTTTTAGTGAAATAACTGATAATATAACATTTGCCATTCTCTTTCCAATCATCATGAAAATGAGAGCTGCTCCATACATAAATATTGGTTATCTAAATGCCAACAATGATATTTTAAATTTATAAAAATTAATGTTGATAAAATATACACTTATGTGAATAATGTCGATTTTTGCTTGAACTGGAGGGACACTTGGAATATTATTTCACCCTGAATTAGAATAATCCTTAGCTTTGCCCAAAGCCTGAAACAAAGTATTATTAAGTATCTATATTATTGAATCTATCATTCTAGATTTTATAATTTGTCTTTAGCTCCACTTAAAGTTGAATACCTTTGCATAGAAACACAAAATACAAAATTTAATAACCCAATATAGTCTCCACTCAGAATGATAGTTATCAGCATTTGATTTATACCCAAATATCAAAAAAGGAATATGTCTATGCTATTACTGCTTTATTCTTGTTGTCATATAAAAGTATTCCTAACTGAAAAAAACTGGAAGGGACAAAGCTAAGGTGAGCAAATACCAGGGCCAGGGTAAATGCATTCCACTGAACAGGAGCAGCAAGAGATGGGGAGGCTCTGAAATAGATCATAGGATAAAGAAAAGCCATATTCCTCTTTCCATCCAAAAAAGAAGAACAGAGCCAAGACAGGAGGTCTCAAAGCCAGATGGTACCAGAAAAGTAGACCTACGATGTCTGACAATTATCTTTGCAAACTTGCCACTGTGCACTTACATTGGCAGCATGGTATAAACAACTCTGTAATGTTTCATAGCCTTAGTATGTCAGTATCTCACAGCTGTGTTCATGTTGATGTGTGGTGGTGTCTTGCTGAGTGGCACTCATTATCGTTGTTGTGAGTTTTTGTGTGTCATCGAGAGAATGTTTGAGCTTGAATTGGAGCAACAAAAAAACATTAAATCTCTTGTTAAACTTAGCAAGAGTAGAAGTAATATCAGAGATGTGTTAGTCCAAGTTGATGAGGATAATGCCATGATGAAAATGGCAGTGTACAAATGGATTAAACATTTTTCTGCAGGAAGAGAAAGCATCATTGATAAAGAGATGCCAATAACAAGCAGAGCTCATGAAAACATTGCAAAAATTTGTAAAGTTGTGCATCAAAATCATCTGCTGAATATGAGAAGCATAGTGAACCATGTAAACATCAATAGAGAAACAGAAAGATCTACACTGAAAATCTTGGCATGAGAGAGGAGTATGCAAAAATGTTCCCAAAGGAGCTCATCAATGAACAAAAGCTAATGAGAGTCAAAGTTTGCCAAGACCTTTTAGAGAGGCGAGATGATGTTTTGGGCCTTGTTAGCACAGGTGATGAAAAGTGGGTGTGCCAATACAACCCTGAAACAAAGCATCAAAGTGCACAATGCGAGTCAGCCAATTCTTCATGATGAAAAAAAAGTTCTATAAGTCCAAATCAAGAGTCAAAACAATGCTGCTAACCTATTTTAATATCAGAGGAATTGATCATTATAAATTTGTACCAACTGTACAGTCACCCAACTTGATTATTTGGAAGTGCTGAAAAGGCTGTGTGGAAAAGTGAGACAAAAATGACCTGAACATTTCACCAATAATTCATGGCTCTTGCATCATGACAATGCACCAGTTCACATGATACTGTCTGTGAGGGAGTAAACGAATAACTGCATTGGAACAACCTCTTTGCTCACCTGATCTGTCCCACAATTACTTTTTTCTTTACCTAAAGATAAAGAAAATATTTAATAGAAGACATTTTAATGACATTCAGGACATCACTAGTAATACAACGATGGCTCTTATAGCCATTCCAGAAAAAGAGTTTCAAAATTGGGTTGAAGGGTGGACTAGGTATTGGTGCTGGTGCATAACTTCTCAAGGGGAAAATAGTAATATTCAGCAATGAGGAATGTAGCACTTTTTCTATGATCAATTCATAAAATTAACTGTCATACCTTGCATATAAATAGCTGAGAATAATCAGAATGCATAAGCCTATCAATTGTATTGATGTTAATGGTATGATATACAGTACTATTAATATCTGAAAATGCACAGATTGGAAAAGACATATTCTTCATTAAAACATATTTTTGTTTTGTTTTTTGGGGAAAATAAATAACTATATTTGAGTGTGTCAAAGAATCAAAGATAGGTTTAGATAAGGAAAAGATATATTTTACTAATTATTACAATGCTGAAGCAATAGAAAACAAATTATTTAGGGTAGTCCTTGGGAAAGTGGTTGCTACATTGAACAATTTGAATTTCATGTGAACTGCTTACTATCTGACTTTAGGCAAGGTTGCTTGTTTTCTTCCTTTTTTTTTTTCTTATTTTTAAAGATCTTGTTGCTTCAGTTTTCTCATCTTTAAAATGGTAATAGTATTGGTACATCTTTCATGATGTCAATATTAAATGAGTCAATATATATAAGTGCTTATAGCACTGATTATGAATCATATTTCTCAGGGCTTTGCTAGAGTAAGGAGAAAGCATCAAAATTGTAATGGCCACTTGGAATGATAAGAGATATTGGAATCTGGAATCTCCCCAAATAAAGATCTAGTTCTCCCTGAATGCTTATTCTGTCCTACTACTTGGCTTTACAGGAAGAGGTGGAGTGTGGGTGATGTGTGTGCTATAAGCTATAAGCAGAAGAGAATCTGTCATAATCATGTGGTATTTATATCTTGAATATATATATGAATATATGTATATTCATACATATAAATATATGAGGACAACTACAAGGCCCTGATTTCAAATATCCAAGAAGAAAAAAAAATCCATGTACATGTTCAATATTGTCAAGATTCTTACCTAATATATATATATATATATATTCAAGAAAATCCCAAATTCCAAAATTGGTGGACATTGGCCCACATTACTAGAAATATATTGAACCCCAAATGTAATAAATTAGAAGAAAATTCTACCTAGAGCACCACAATTAAACCACTGAAAACCAAAGATGAAATGAAATTTTAAAAACTCACCAAATTAAAAAATTGGCCGCTTAAATACAATGGTATAACTAAAACAACAGCTGTCATCTGTTGTGTCATCAGAAACATTGGAAACTAGAGACAATAAGAGTTAAAAATACTGTCAATCTAGAGTTTCAGGATAAGTAAAAATATATTTCAAAAAGTTAACAATATCAGGAATAAATATGGAGATAAAGGATGTCCCAAAATTCACACAAGAAATAATTTTGATAGAAAACAGAGGTTTACAATTAAAAATTGTAAATTTTCATTGCTCAACAATGAAAATGTGTTGTTCTTTTGTGTTGCAATCCATTTTTAATAACCCTGAACTATCAACTGTCATGCTGTACCCATCCCCCCACCCCCGTTGGCAACACTTTACCACACAAATGACAAAATCCAAATCTTGCATGAGTTTTGGGACACCCTTTTTTTCATTTCCTGTAGGCATTAAGTGGGTAATATGTAAAAATATTTAAAATGTTATGCCAAGCAGTTTTATAATTTAGATTAAATAGGTAAAATATTTAAAAGTTACAAATGGTCAAAACTGGCACAAACATTGAAAAGATGAGTTACTCTATTATCCATTGGGTAAATTAAATTGATAGTTAAATGTCCCCTAAAAAACATAAGCAGAGATAACTTCACAGGTGAATTAAATCAAGCATTTGTAGAAAGACTTCCAATGCTACTCTAAGGTTCTTAAAAATTAGTAAAACAAAGAACACTTCACAACTCATAAAACCAACATTACCCTGATACCAAACCCAGAAGAACACATTAGAGGAAAAGAAAACCATAGATCAATACCATTAAAAATAATTATGGATAGTTACGTGCAGGAGCCTATTAATATTAATTTGAAAGCTGATTATGTGCATCTCTTCCTACCTTCTGTTTTAGTGACTTCGCGTGGGTAGCTAAAGTCAGTCACGTGGGAGTTTTTACAGCATGGAAGTCAGCAAATGCTACAAGTAATTATTTTAGGCCCTTGGAGAGCTGGTTGTTAAACATCTACTAATACACCACTGGTGATACAGTCCTGTTACAGAAGGAGAAAAATTTGAGTTGAAGACACAGTAGAGAAAACAACACTCAGAAGGTTTTTTTAATTAAGTGTTCAAGATAAATTTTACTTAGGCCAGTGATAAAACTCCACATTTATATTAAGTAGTAAGACGAGATATTAACTTTAAAATTCAGTGTTCATGTTTTAAATCTTGCTGTGTATTATATCTCTTTGCTAATGTCTAACAAATTTTATGAGGCATAATAATTGTGAGGTAAAGAACAGACAGGCTGACCAATTCTTACTAACTAAATTTTATTAAGCAGGAATAAATGTAGAACTCTGAATTTTGGTCCATTTCATTTGTGTTAGATTTTTATATTTCTGTCTTTTTTATTTTCTATTTTTGGCACACATTGGAGAATAAGGACTGAATGCTAAAAAAATGAAACAAAATAAAAAAAACAATGACAACAACAACAAATGTACATAGCCTCTTTCTTCTTTCTTTGCATGCCATGCATATGAAAAGGAAAAATTAAAATTTAGCTCATTCACCACTTTTTATGACTCATTTGGTAAAAGAAAAATTGATATATTATAAACAAACATCCTTCTGTGTTTTACTTCTTAGCTGACTCTTATAGCCTTATTTCTTATACCTACATTCACATTTTGTAATGTGTCTCTTCATTTGTCTCTTGCATTTGTCCTCCTTAGAATATTTTAGCCAGATTTATGAACAACAAAGAAGTAGCAACGAATGTTTCATGAGGCATGCTGGGTTGAGCTTCAGACATGAGAAAACCCTACAGATTAACAACACTATTTCTGGAGTACCTCCTGCTGAACCAGAATGCTTCTCTATAACTTTAACTCTCCACAAGTTTTCTTCTCCACACTCCAAATTTATTGTTAGGAAGGTCAAGGTACCTATATCACACAAAAAAAGAAATATTATGGAATGATATAACTGCATTTGTGATTTTTTTTTCCTTTTAGAACAACAGCCTACAGCTCTGAGATAGCAGAGTAGGTAAACACTACCTGCTTTATTCCATGAACACGTTAAAATGGCAACTAAATTATTGAACAACCAATCTGGAGAACTGTCTGAAGTCTTTTTAACCAGAAGTTTTATAATTAAGGACACAAAGGAGAGGAGGCTATATTGAAACTGGTAGGAGGGGTGTAGATGCAAAAGGAACCAAGGAACAAAACCTCCAGTGGTGGTAGAGAATCAGAAGGGATAACTTAACCATGGAGGTTCCATCTAGAAGAGAAGGGACCCCAGCCCCACACCGGGCTCCCCAGCCCAGAGCACTGGTGCTGGGAACAAGAGCCCCATAACATATGACTATAAAAAACAGTGGAGGCTCTGACCATCTGGTTGGGACAGAAGGCTAGAAGGAAACCCAGATGTCCTCTTAAAGGGCTCTTGCAGACTCAGTCAGTCGCAGGTGCTCACCCTGGGTCCTGGCAGAGGGATGGTGACTCAGGGGGCATTGGAAGCAAAGGGGGGCAGACTGAGATGTGTGACTTTGGGGTGAGGGGCAAAGAAATGTCACCATTTTTCCTGGCTGGGTCCTTTTCCCATGCAGCCAGTTGGTGGGTGCCATTTTCCCTGTGTTGTGTCCACTCCCACATAGCCAAATCTAAACCTGCTTGGTCTGTTGAGTTCTGCTCACTTCACCTGCCCTGCACTGGGACCCCACCTCACCAAGCTCCACCAACCCCAGAGGCACTTTCTCCGGTAAGCAACACCCCACCACCACAACCATCCCCCTGCAATCTTTCTTGGGAAACTATTTAAGTCTGCAGACCCCAGGTAGGAGAAGACTGAAACTGGTGTACATGAGACTTGCTGAGTAGCTCCAGACACAGCATTGACACCAAACCAGAAACTCCAGGAGCACCCAGTGCAGGTGACTATGGAGCTGGCGCCAGGGCCCGACAAGGCACCTACTGCATAAGGCTATCCAGCAATATTGGGAGATGTAGCAGATCTACCTAATACACAGAAACAAACACAGACATGTATCCAAAATGAGGAAAGAAATAAATACATCTCAAATAAAAGAACAGAAAATTTCTGAAGAACTAAATAAGATGGAAGCAAGCAACCTATCAGATATAGAGCTCAAAATGATGGTTATAAGAATGCTCAAGGAACTTAGTAAAACGTCAACAGAGCAACAGCAAGCTTAAAGAAGGACATAAATTAGAAACAATAAAAAAAGTCAGAAATGAAGAATACAATAACAAATTTAAAATGCAATTAATAGAGGGAATCACTAGCAGACTAGATGCTAAAAGGCCACGAAGGGATCCCAGCAGACTAGATGGAGTAGAGGACTGAATCAGAGAATTGGAAGATAAATTAGCAGAAAACATCCAGTCAGAACAGCAAAAAGAAAAAAGAATCAAAAAGGAAGGAAGGAAGGAAGGAAGGAAGGAAGGAAGGAAGGAAGGAAAGAAGGAAGGAAGGAAGGAAGAAAGGATAGTTTAAGGGGCCTCTGAGAAGACATCAAGTGTAAGAACATTCACATCATAGGTTTACCAGGAGAAGAGAGAAACCAAGAAATTGGGAACCTATTTGAAGAAATAATGGTTGAAAACTTCCCTGACTTGGTGAAGAATACAGACATACAAGCTCCAGAAGGATAGAGGGTCCTAAACAAGATAACCCCAAATAGGCCCACACCAAGACAACATTATAATTAAAATGGCCAAGGTTAAAGACAAAGAGAGAATCTAAAAAACAGCAGGAGAAAATCCAGTAGTAACTAATAAAGGAGCTCCCATAAGACTGTCATCAGATTTCTCAACAGAAATTTTGCAGGCCAGAAGGGAGTGGCAGAAAATATTCAGTGTGATGAAAAGAAAGGACCTACAACCAAGATTACTCTACCCAGCGAGGCGATCACTTTATATTTATATTTTTTAACAGGTTAATTCAATTTTTTTATTGTTTTTATTTTTATTGTTTTTGTTATTATTTTTTTTATATCCCTATGGGAATATAGTGTATAACACGGGAATATAATCAATAATGTTGCAATAACTATGGGTGGCATCAGATGGGTATTAGATTTGTTAAGGTGATGGCAGAAGGGTGGGAGAGGTGGGTGAAAAGAGGAAGAAATCAAGAAATACAAATTCATAGTCACAAAACAGTCAAAGGAATGTGAAGTGCAGCATAGGGTATACAGTCAGTAACATTAACAACTATATATAGCAGGGGTTCCCAACCTTTTTATACCCTAGGGCGCATTCTAAAATATTGGTAGGGCGGCGGGCACCAGCTATTTCTAAGGATATTTATTATTGAACAAGAATAAAAAATAATAAACTAAAATAATTTTAAAATAATAAATTTATTGTACAAATTATATACACACAAAGAAACATATATACAAAACATAATACAAAGTAAATAAAAAACACACGTATAATAAAATCTTTAAAAAAACATAAAAGAAAACATTAAAAAAAACAATCTGTCAGTGTGATCTTTGGCATTTCATTTCATTGGCCAGTGCCTCGTAATTAGGAGAGTATGATGACAACCCTGTTAGCAAACAATTATTAAGATACTCATCGGTAAGTCGAGATCTATATCGTGATTTTATTAAATTCATGTTTGAAAACAAAGATTCACATAAATATGTTGACCTGAAAAACGATTTGATTTTATATGCCGTTTTTTTAAAAAATGGGAACCTTTCTTTGTCGACTATGTTCCATAAGTCCTCTGATATTAAAGATTTTAGCAAAATATCGTTCTTAAGTTTCAAAATTTCTAACTCTAGTTTTGCTTTCCCCTGAACAAGGTCTGCAATACATGCGGCTAGTTCTATTACATTTATTTGGCAAGTAAAAGGATTGATACAGAAGGAGACAATTGGCTCGATATTTGTAAACTGCAGAAATCTCTCTTCAAACTGTTTTTGAAGCACTTGCAGGGTTTCAATAAATAATGACACATTTAATTCATTGTTACCTAGCATTTTCCTCATCTATGGGAAGTGCACGAGAGATTTGATATGCAGATGTGATATCAACAAAGTCAATTTTGCTTTCAATGCGTTTACAGAGCTTATCATTTCAGCTCTATTTTTGTCTTTTCCCTGCAACTCCAAATTGAAAGAATCTAATTTTTCCATGGTGTCAGCAAGAAAACCCAAATCCACCAGCCAGCAAGTCTGTTAGTTCATCATAATTTTCATTTTTATCATGT
>PVKE010047433.1:0-11926 GCA_004027555.1 Craseonycteris thonglongyai | reverse complement strand
TCACCTTCAGCCTTTTGCATGTGGCTTTCCAATTTTCCCAGCACCATTTACTGAACAGGCTTTCTTTTCCCCACTGTATATTTTTTGCTCCTTTATCAAAAATAATCTGTCCATAAATTTGTGGGTTTATTTCTGGGTTTTCAATTCTGTTCCATTGGTCCGTGGGTCTGTTTTTCTGCCAGTACCAAGCTGTTTTGATCGGGGCCAGGACTTGATCCTCCGTCTCCGGGGCTTCAAAGGGAGCGCTTAACCAGCTGAGCCATCCCAGCTTTTCCTGGATGGTGTCTTTTAAAGCACAAAAGTCATTAATTTCATGAGGTTTAAATTACCATTTTCCCCCCATTATTGCTCTTGGTATCATATCTAACACTATTTTGCCAAATCCAAGCTCAAGAATATTTTCCTATATTTTATCTAGGAGCCATTGCAGCAGATACCAGCTGTACTGCAGTTGGGTTTGTACAGCTGGGGCCAGGATTTGATCCCCGAACCTTGGGGTTACAAGGCAAGCACTTAACCTGCTGAGCTACCCCAGCACCCCTTATCTACACTTCTTAATTTACAAGAATGAGCTTCAGGTTTACTAACTTAATTTCAGTAATACATGGAAACATTACTCCTATATTGCTCTTTCTCTTTTGCCACTTTTGTGGTGTTATTGTTATGCATATTATATCTATTAATGATATAACCCAATAATATATTGTTATTTCTTTTTTTTTTTCCGGTTAATTTAACTTTTATTTTACAACTTTGATTACGTAAGATACCATCTTGTATTTAGAACTAGGGATAAGTAGACATGTAAAACCTGAGGTTAGGATATATCTCCCTCCAGTAAACCGAGCTCTTGGTTGCATGTGCCCCTTAAACATTAAGCCTTTTTCAATAAATACCAATTATACAAATCGGAAATTATAGCTACGTGCAAATCTGGGTGGTGGCGACTGGCCAGTCTGGGGAAGGGAAGGTGGCAGAGGTAGCCTAAGGGAGAGTCCAACAGCACCAGATCCTGATCTTTTTTTTCAAACAGCATACACTTATTTCTTTAGCATCTGTAGTCATTTCCTTAACCCACTACAGCAAATTTGTCCAACCTGTGGCATCAAGGCCGACTTCCTGGAGGAGGCGCTACTTACACCCAGCTGTGAGAACAGGCAGGGCCTGGATGGAATTAGAGGGAAGGGGTGTGTGTGTGTGTGTTTCCATGTCAGCAAAGACCCACAATCAGTGCCCCTGCCCCACTCCTACCCCCAACAAGGCCCCCAAGGTGTCCCCCACTTAGGCCCTGACTGCATGCTGCCCTTCCTTCTGTCTCAGAGAATCAAAGTAATTAGGAGGATCCAGCTGCTCCAGAAGGCACCATCAGTACCATGTGGAGCCCGAGGAGCCGTGGAGCCTGGGGCCAGGCCCCGGAGCCACCAGCGAGGATGCAGGTGAGGCAGGAGGAGTCAAATGAGAGCTGGGTCCACCCTCTCTCATGGGCAGCTCCAGAGAGCCTGCGGCCATGGTGAGCCCGGAGCACGAGGACCATAGCGGTGAGCAGGTGTGGGAGGGACGCCTGTGGTGTGGCTCCTGGGAGCTCACAGGCGACCCAATCCCGTAACTACAGCCTGTCCTGCCAGCTGGAGCCCCCAAGCCATTGGGCCAGCGAGACGGGAATGTTCTCCAAGGCCAAGAAGAACCGGCCATCATCAGGACCAGGGCCGCGTGAGGGGCAGGTGGCCGTGTCTGGACCCAGGGGCTCAGCAGAGCCTCGGGCTGGGCGTGGGCCTGGGGAGTCAGACGCCGGGCGCTGGGATCCCAGATCCACTACTGACCAGTCCTGTGAGGAGGCCATTGTCCTCACCTTTCAGGGACAGTTTCCTCCTGGGTGAAATGGGTGATGCCAGTGGCCGCTCCCATGGCGGGGACGAAGCAGGTGCTGGTGACTGACAGAGCAGTCCGCACAGGGCTGGTCACAGAGTGCGGTGGGGGTGGGGAGATGGGCTGTGATTCTGAGTGAAGACCCCTGAGATAACCACACTCTCCAGCCTTCAGATCTCAAAGAGTGAGCTCACCTCCTGTGGGTGATGACACTTTTTTTTTTTTATTGTTAAATTTATTGAGATGACATTGGTTGGCAGCAACTACATAGTTTCCAGGTGTACAACCCTACATGACATTGTCTCTGTATTGCATTATGTGCTCTTGAGATGCCCTGAAGTGAGGCCCCCTCATCAGGTGTGGGCACACACAGCTGGGACCTTCGGGGTGCACTGGGGAAGGAACATTGTGAGCTCCTGGGGGATCCCCTGAAGATTATGAGGCAGGGGAGCATCCCTCCCAGCTCCCTGACATGTCTACCCCAGCACCTAATGTCCTATTGTAAGTAGTAAATGTTAGAAGCTCTTCTAACATTTGTTATATTAAAGTCCTGTTTCCCATGCAGCCCAGGAGTTGCGGTTGGTTCTTTCACGTCAGTGCTCATCTACAGGACGTACAGAATATCGCCTTCCTCATTGCACTTAGGACCCTCACAGGTCACATCTTGTATCTGGGAGAGGCGAGAGGGCCAGCCCCCCTCCCTGGGCCCTGAAGGGCACCCCACAACCCCCTCACATGGATGACAGGTTCGCTTCTGTGTCATTCACTGGGGCAGGAGCAGGGACAGCCTGCAGGACTCCAGGATGTAGAGGCTGGAGGCACTGTCACGGGCAGAGCCATGGCCCTGAAGGGTGGGCTCTTTACTGAACTTACGTGCCAGGCCTGTGGCCGGCCCCGGGGCAGGGGCCACCTATCCACAGCTGTGCGGGCAGAGCGAACGTTTCCTGCCTCTCATGTGGAGGTCTCTTCTGACCAGTTATAAAGAACTTGTAGTGTTCTAGGAGAAACACTGTAAACAGATGAAACTTCCCCAGGGACAGGACCAGGCCAGAGACAGGCCATTTGCAGCTGGACTGAGAACAGTGAGAACAGTCCATCCTCAGGCCCCCTATGGGCTCCGTGATCTACCCTTTACCCAGATTTGAGTCCTCCTGGGGTCCTTGTCCTTGACCTTCAAAGTCCTTTCCCTTATGGGTTTCTATCAGGGGCAAGGTCTGGGACAGCTGGAACTTATTTGCATAAACATCATTTCTTGTGCAACGAGTTCCTTTATCAGAAGAATGCTGTGCGGGACACCATGACGGTGCATAAGACACTATGAGTCCACGCGCAGCAGTTTTCACAGAAGCGCTGCATACAGGAAAGGCAACTCTGTATCCAGAGTAAGCGTATATGTCACAAGGAACAAAACACTGGCCTTCCATGGCCCAACTAGTCCAGGTGAGCCCTGCCACACAGGGCTGGTGCCCCGGGGAATGGTGTCCTCTCAAGGACTCTACATGCATGGAAAACCTCCTGCCTTACCTTCAGTTTCCACTTTTCCCAATATACTCTGTTGAAAGAACGATTTTTTTCTCCATTGAATGGTCTTGGCACCCTTGTTGAAAACTACTTGACCATATGTGTGAGGGCTTGTATCTGGGCTCTAGATTCTACTCCATTGGTCTATATGCCAGGTCCACACTGTTTAATTACTGTAGATTTGTAGTAGATTTTGAAATTAGGAAGTGTGATGTCCCTCATTTCAGTCATCTTTTTCAAGACTGTTTTGGCTCCCTTGAGACTTGATGTGAATTTTAGGATAACTTTTCTACTTCTATAAAAAGTCATTGGAATTTTAATAGGGATTGCCTTGAATCTGTAGATCACTAAATATAGTATGGTCATTTTATCAATATTAAGTCTTCTAATCCAAGACATGGGATGTCTTTCCATTTATTTATGTCTCCTTTAAATTCTTTCAGCAATATTTCATAGTTGTCAGTGTACAAGTCTTTATCGCCTTATTGGTTAAGTTTATTCATAAGAAGTTTATTCTTTCTGATGCTTCTGCAAATGAAATTGCTTTCTTAATTTAATTTTTGAATTGTTCACTGTTAATGTATAGAACACAAATAATTTTTGCATTTTGATTTAATATCCTGTAATTTTACTAAATTAACTCTAACTGTGTGTGCACACATAGGTGAATGTTATCTTTAGGAGTTTTCATATATAAGACCATGTCATCTGCAAACAGATATGATTTTATTTTTATCTTTTCAATTTGCATGCCTTTTTATTCTCTTTTTCTTGGCCAATTGCTTCGGTCAAGACTTCCAACGCTGTGTTGAGTACAAGTGGCAAAAATAGGCATCCTTCTCTTGTTCACGATCTTAAGGAAAAAGCCTTCAGACTTTTACCCTTGATGTGATAGCTGTGGGTAATTCCTAAAAGGCTTTTCTGTGTTTAGAAAGTTTGCTTTTATTCACACTTTGTTGAGTATTTTTATCATGAAAGGAATTATTTTCAAATGCTTTCTCTGAATCACTTGAGATGATTGTGTGAGTTTTTCCCCATCATTTTGTTAATGTGGTGTGTTACAGCTATTGATTTTCATATGAGGGCTGTCTGGAAAGTATCCAGCCATGTAACTGTTTTCATTATATTGACAATGGCTGGACTTTTTCCGGACAGCCCTCGTACATTGGACCATCCTTGGACTCCAGCAATAAATCCCACTTGTTTATGGTATATGATTCTTTTGATATGCTGCTGAATTCAGCTGGACAGTAATTTGTTGAGGATATTCTGTTGATATTCATAAAGGATATTTGTCTGTAGCTTTCATTTCTTTTACTGTCTTTGTCTGACTTTGATATTGGTAATACTGGTTTCACACAAGGCAGGCTGATAAATTTTGCTCCACTGCAATATTTTTTATTACATTAATTGTATCTGGATATAACCAATTCTGTGTAGTCACATGATAGCTCCCCTCCATCATTCTTGACATTGCACACACAGATGCACATCAAAAATGAAAGTGTTCAGAAGTTCAGTTCAAATAGCATGCTGCTACTGAACTCTTAACAGCAGAAAAAGTTTCTCCAATTCTTTTGAAATTTTTGAAAAAGAATGTGAGGACTTCTTGAAGATCATTACAGGGGATGAAACGTGAGTCCATCATTATGACCCTGAGAACAAAAGGCCGTTCATAGAAGACTGCTATAAGGGATCACCTCAGCTGAAAAAATTCAAAACTCAGGCTTCAGCTGGGTAAGTAGATGTGGAATGGTTAGATCACCTGGTAGGTATAAGTATTTAACACACTGCTTTCCAAAATGACTGTACAATTTTACATTTCCATTAGCAGTGCATGGAAGTCCAGTTGCTCTTTTTCTACATCAACACCTTGAATGGTTTATCTTTGTAATTTTAGTGATTCTGACATTGTGTTGGTATCTTGTTTCTGGTCTGTATATCTCTAATGATGAGTGATGTTGACTATCTTCTCATGTGCTTATTTGCCATCCTTAAGGCTTTGTCAATGACAAGTCAGTTCAAATCTCTTGCACATTTTTAAGTTGGATTTTCTTATTTTATTTATTTATTTATTTTTATTTTTTTTCAATTTTATTTATTTTTTGACACCGAGAGAGAGAGATACAGAGATAGAGACAGAGAGAGAACTGAACTGGGGGAGCTCCCTAGTTCAGCATATGGGTTCACACGGGCCGGGGCTGGGACTCGAACCTCAGTCCCGGCGCTGCAAAGTAAGCGCTTAACCCACTGAGCCATCCCGGCTTCCCCTAATTTATTTATTTATTTATTTTATTTTATTTTATTTTATTTTATTTTATTTTTGACAGGAAGAGAGAGAGATACAGAGACAGAGAGAGAACTGAACTGTGGGAACTCCCCAGTTCAGCATGTGGGTCCGCCTGGGCCGGAGCCTGAGTTCGATCCTTGGTCCTCGGGGCTTCAAAGCGAGCGCTTAACCCGCTGAGCCATCCCAGCTTTCTCTGGATTTTCTTATTTTATAACTGCTGAGTACTTTGCAGGGTGTATCTGATAGAGGAGGGACTGTCTTAAAATATTTAGATAGCTGAGATTCCATTTTTCAGAGACATTTCTCTAGAACTTTGGTTTTTGTCATCTTCAGAACAATGTGCCTTGGAGAAGATTCTGGGTGGCGGGCACATAATATGATGCATGGGTGATGTGATGTGGACTTGTACATCTGGAAACTGTCTAATTGTTACCAATCAATATCACCCTATTAAATTTAACAATAAAAAAAAAAGAAAAAAGAAATAAAGCAAATATTATTTTTGCATGGAATTTTGAATAAATACTGTATTCACCCTCTCCAGAGGATGTCATAAATTCACTGCTGAATTATTTTTTATAAGAATTCTTCAAAGATGTCATATGATAATCTCTAAAAAATACCTTGTTTGGTTTTTTTATATAGTGGTCCTTGAGTGAAGCCATATATTACTGAAAAAAATTTATAGTATGTGGATTAAGAGCCTCCAAAAGATATCTAAGTCATAATCCCCAAGAATTTGTAATATGTTACTTTTCATGCAAGAGAGGATTAAGATAGCAAGTGGACTAGGCTGGCTAATCAGCCACTTTAAGATAAGATTGGCTGTGATTATGCAGATGGCATTGATGTAATGACCGTGGTCCTAGAATGTGGAAGAGGAAGGAAGAACAGTTGGAATCAGAGGGAGTCCGGAAGATGGTACACCAGTGGCTTTGGAGATGGAGAAAGAGCCATTAGCCATGAGCCAAGAAATGTGGGTGGCCATGAGAAACGGGAACAGGAGGAGACTGATTCGCTCCTGGAGCCTCCAAAAGGAACCAGCCCTTGAGACATTTAATTTTTACTCCGTTGGCTCATTAGGCTTCTGTACTCCAGAACTATAGCCAAATAAATTTATTTCTCTTAAACCCCTAGTGTAGTGACTTGTTATAGCCGCAATAGCAATATTATACATACATTTACCTAGTAATATTTTTGGAGGAAAAGGAATTTAAGCATCTCACGTTATGCATTTTGCTTCCCTTGAGTAAGCACATTTTGTGTTGACCTCTACCCAACCCCTCAAGTAGAAGAAAAAATCTAAAGTCAATTTGGAGAGTCTTCCTCATTAACTAGTACAGAAAATTCCTCATTGCATAAAAATGTGGTTGTGGGATGCTGGGGTAGCTCAACAGATTGAGTGCTTGCCTTGCAACTGCAAGGTCTGGGGATAGAATCCAGGCCCCAGCCTGTGCAAACCCATATGCTGAATTGCGGTGCAACTGGTAACCTCAGGGATGGTGGAGAAAGTTCTTGCCTCCCATGCGGGAGGACCCTGGTTCAGTTCCTGCCCTGTGTGGCCCCATACCCACCTGTGTGGAATGAAACCATGTCACAACTAATGATGTACAACTATGGAGACTGCTCTGGGCCCTCCCCTTCTCTCACTCTCACTTCTCAAACAATAAAATAAATCTTTAAAAAATGTAGTTATGACTTTGAGATATTCAGATGTTAAGATGAGAAAATAATTCATTATTAAAATTAAGGATAACCATGCTACATAAATCTTTGTGTTTAAGTTTCTATATTTAAAAAATTTCCTGTTAATTCAACCTATCATTATTTTCATTTCTTTCCTCTCAAACTTTCTCTCAAAAAATTTTTTCAGCATGAAAGAGGGATTATCGAGACTGTGTGTGTTACATATATGTCAGTGAGTGTGTTTATTTATCAAAAAAATCATATATAAATTCACACATACACAAACACACTACTAATTCATGAAAGCATTCTTGGATTCAACAAAGTATTTCCACAGATTTTATTTACTTGCACCACATCCATAAGAATTATTATATCTGACTTTACCATCAGAAATAAGAAAATTAAGCTCAGGAAGATTCAATTTTTCACAATTATGTAACAATGCAATTAAAGTTTTCATGCACTTCCTTGAATTATGTATAAATGATCCCATTCAGTAATGTATTCTTAATTTTATAAAGTTCTTTTCATTCAGCAAATTGTACACTTTAAACATGTGCAGGAAAAAATATCTAATGATGCATGGTTCAAAGTAGAATGTAGAGCACAAGTAACTGAGTCACACTTTAATGGGGGAGAAAAAAATATCACTGGGTAGAAAGCACAGTGTCTTATATGATATAAAAACACTGATATAAGGGAGAGCACATTTGGTAAACTAATCTTTTTATGTAAACTAAAAAATTAAACTATATATGAATAAATGGCCATAAATTGGGGTCAAGACAAGGGTGCACTATAGCCTCACACAACATCATTAATGAGCTATAAAAACATAATGTAGAGACTTACAGAAGATGCAGACTCATGTATATGAGCAGAGATTAGTCAACTCCTAGCATATAATCCCATTTATAAATGCATTAAAGAAAACATAGCATTTAGGACTGCTTGTTATGCAGCATTAGCTAACTGACACAACAATTAAGGCAAACAAAACTGAGGACGATTATAATAATCTCTTTTTAAATTTTAGTCATATGTTCTGATGTTCAAAGACAGCATTCATAATCACTCTGTTATTTTTTAACCTTTCATCTGAAAGAATCTTTTCAGAGCCCCCTTGATGTCTTTGTTCCTCAGGCTGTAGATGAAGGGGTTCAGCATGGGCGTGACCACGGTGTACATCACTGAGGCTACTGCACTTGACTGTGAGCTGTGGGTCACAGCAGAGCTGAGGTACACTCCTAGGCTTGTACAATAAAATAAGGAGACAACAGAGAGGTGAGATGCACAGGTAGAAAATGCTTTATGCTTCCCCTGAGCTGATGACATTCCACGTATGGAGGCGACGATCTTAGAGTAAGAGTAAAGGATACCAGCCAGGGGACCACCACCCAGCAGCACAGTTACAAAATACATCACCATGTTATTAAGAAAGGTGTCAGAACAGGCCAGTTGTGTAATCTGGTTGAGTTCACAGATAAAGTGGGGGATTTCCAAGTCTGTACAGAAGGAGAGTCTCAGCATCATTAGGCTTTGTAACAAGGAATTCAGGATACACATGATCCAGGACGCCAGGACAAGCAGTGCACAGAGCCAGGGGTTCATGATGACAGTGTAGTGCAGGGGGTGACAGATGGCCACAAAGCGGTCATAGGCCATCACGGTCAGGAGGAAGTCATCCAGTCCTGCAAACAGTACAAAGAAATACACCTGTGTGATGCAGTCTTCATAGGTGATGGTGTGGCTCTGCGTCTGGATGTTCGTCAGCATCTTGGGGACGGTGGTGGAGGTGAAACAGATGTCCACAAAGGACAGGTTGCAGAGGAAGAAGTACATGGGCGTGTGGAGGTGGGAGTCTGAGCTGACAGCCAGGATGATGAGCAGGTTCCCAAACACCGTGATCAGGTACATGGAAAGGAACAGCCCAAAGATGAGGGGCTGCAGTTCTGGTTCCTCTGAGAACCACAGAAGAAGAAATCCTGAAACTCTTGTAAGATTCCCTGCTCCCATGAGGTGGAGGTGAAGACTAAAACAAAAAACAAAAAACAAAAAAACAAAATTAATCCTTACACATTAACACCACAGGCATGGTGAAATGCTGTGATTTATATTATACTTTGCAGTCAACTGCATATATAACATGTACATATGATTTTGTGGAGATCTGATCCTCTTGAAGAAATCTCCCATCACACCTTTGATTAGAAATTTCTGTCCCACTCAGCATTTTGCCCAATAATTCATGCATGTTATAGGTTTAATAAGAAATTCTTTCACTCATTTGAGGAATATATGCTGAGTTCTGAGTATTTTCTAGTCAAGGACTGTAAAGTGCATAGAAGCAAAATTCCCAATAATTCTATAAGAAAGAGAATATACGTAAGCAAATAAAAAATTATATACCACGTCAGTCTGTGCAGGTGCTTAGGAGAAAAAGAAAGTAGGTGTGAAGGGGTAGGTGACTGTGTGTATGTGTGTGTGTGTGTGTGTGTGTGTGTGTGTTTACTAGAAGAGAAAGAGCTGCACACAATGTGCCATTTGAACAGAGACCCCAAGGAAGACAAAGGGGGAGATGGGAAGACGTCTGGGACATGGGGAACCTGCACAGGAAAGAGCCGTGAGAGGTCCTGAGACTGGCACTGGCCTCAGGCACTCAAATCTCACCAGGAAGCCCTGTGCTGAGGGGAACGAGCAAGAAGGAGGGAAAGGAGTGGGGTCCCAGCATGTTGAGCAGCGAGAAGGCCTGTCTGCTGCAGATGAAGCGTCAGGACCCAGGGCGTCCTTCCATCTCCTGTGGTTCCTCGCACTTCACTCCTTTTGTTTCCAAGGGCTCCGGTGAGGAGAGGCGACACCTTCTTTATTTCCTTCTGTTGGTTTTCATTCTGGTGTGTGTATTTTTTTTTAAGGTTAATTTTTATTGTTTTTGACACAGAGAGAGAGAGAGATACAGAGACACAGACAGAGAGAAGGGGGAAGGCCCAGAGCAGTCTCCATAGTTGCACATCATTTGTTTTTCCACATAGTTTCATTCCACAGGTGGGCGCAGGGCTGCACAGGGCAGGAACTGGGCCGGGGTCTCACCCCAGTGAGAACCAAACTGGGAGCACTCCCCAGTTCAGCATATGGGTCCGCACGGGCCGGGGCTGGGATTCAATCCTCGATCCCCAGGGCTGCAAAGTGAGCACTTAACCCACTGAGCCATCCCGGCTTCCCGGTGTCTGCATTTTAAGGGACACATTTGGGAGTCTATGAGCTAGGAACCCCTGCCCAAGCACTAATCATGCTCCAAAAACCACACACACACACACCCAGAGACTCACACAAATTCACATCCACATCACACACACACACACACACACGCACACGCACACGCGCGCACACACACACTGTGACCTCCTGGGGCCATGTTATTTCCAGGCTCTAACTCACCCCCAGACACAATAATTAGGAAAGAAAAGATACAAGTGTGCTGTCACTATCAGAACATCTTTCCCTTAGAGAGAATATAAAAGGAGCATCCACATGCCAATTGGTATCCAGTGGACATGTAAAAACGGGCTCCACCTTGATATGCCCATTTTCTGCCCTATATTAAAAACAAAACAGATAATGAAAGGGTAGAAAGGGAAGGATGGAGGGAAGAAGGGTGAGGGAGGGGAGGGAGAGGGAGAAAGAGAGAGAGAGAGAGAGATCCAATAAGCTGGGGTGGCTCCAGAGAGATTGTGATGAGGAAAAAGATTCCATGGTTCTGGCAACATGCCAACTGCAGGTATAGTGCCTTAAAGTCCACAATAACCAATAAAGTGGAAAGTAATTTATTTAAAAGAAAAAAACCCCATTATTTTTGTGGCGTTAAAACACCTTGCAAATCAAACATTCCACTAGAAAATGTGCAAAGAGAAAAACCTACAATTTATAAAAGGAAATACACAATGTGCATGAAAAGCAGGGATTTTTAAAGCTGAAATGGGGAGAGACTTTCACAAATGACATCAAGTGCAAAACTTCTGCAATCAGAAAACTGGGTTTTAAATGCTGACGGTTGTCAAATGTGGGGAGGGGGTCTGCGGGGTCTGAGGGTGGGTAGGAAAAGTACTAGGAAATACAACTTGGTAGTCACAAAACAGTCATGGGGATAGACAACAATATGGTAATAGCTCTGCATAGGCCAGGCGGGCACTAGAGTAGTGTATGTGTGGGGGGGTTTACTTCTGAAATTGTAGAAATGTGTAGCCCCTATGCTATATGCCTGAAGTTAATATAAAATATAACATAGAATGTCAACTGTAATTGAAAAATCTGAAAAATGAGGGGAACATGTGAAGGGGAATAAGAGGTTAAAATTTCTGGGTACGACCCGCATGTTCATCGCAGCACTGTTCACAGTGGCCAGAACATGGAAACAACCAAAATGCCCTTCGATAGATGACTGGATACAGAAGATGTGGTACATTTACACAATGGAATACTACTCAGCGATGAGAAATGATAAATTACAGTCATTTCTGGCAACATGGATGGACCTAGAGACCATCTTATTAAGCGAAATAAGTC
>PVKE010047432.1:0-11927 GCA_004027555.1 Craseonycteris thonglongyai | reverse complement strand
ATAGGTAAGAAAAGCAATTTAATTTAAAACAAAGAAAAGGTACTTACATTTTAAACAGAAGAAAAATTGAAACTCAACATGGTCACCAAGGATAAATAATATTGATTGATAATAATACTGTTAATACAAAAGAAAAGAAGCTACCGTATGACACTACCAAATATTCAAGCTAACTGACTGTGTTCTTCGATGAGTCGAGTCGTAACTGTTGTGTTCACGCATTGCGTCCGGTGACAAGTGTAACACATAAGTCAAAATGTATTGTCTGGGTGGGCGGAGATCACAGTGTCAGGCTGTCAGAATTCTAGGATTTTATGACCTTGGCAAATTCCCAGAATGCATTAAACTATTGCTAGAAAGTTTTGTCTTCTACAATCGCTTCAAAGTCCATGGTACAAGGAATTCCACCCCAGACATTGCAAGTGATCGACAATCGACCAAAATTGGCCTCACGATCGATCGACCGATCGACCGGTCGACCGCGATCGACTTGTTGGCCACCCCTGCTATAAAATATATGCCCAAACACATATTTATCAACCAAATAAAAAAGATTTTCTAATAGCATAATTTAAAGTTATCTATAATTATTATACTTACTAATAAATTCTTCACCTTAAGTATTTTGTTTCTTTACTTGCATTTCTGTTTCTAATATTGAACCTTCATGCTTAAGCATAAGATTTTCATCTGGTACACCATCAGGAGCGATATAAAAATATGCATTTAGAACGTTTAACAGAAAAGGAGATCTATTCTGAAATTCTTAAATATAAAATTTATAACAAGTGTATAGCAGTATTTCTCTCATTTTTATAAATATAAAACATAAATTACCATTTGCTAAACCTGACATAAAAATGGTGAGAAGAATTCTAGTTTCTGTATGTTGAAGCAGTCTCATTATTTCATAAATATTTCCTGGCACCAAATATATATATATAAATATATAAATATATATATATATATATATATATATATATATATATTTTTTTTTTTAAGGTTTTAGGCTTTAATTGATTTGTATTTTTCCAGGTTGCTAAAGATTAAATTGTGGTATAAAAAGCACCTAGGGCTTAAAATAAATGAGGAGAAAGGCAAGTCGTTTCAGAAATGTCCAGGAAGCAAACTGAGCCTCTCCAGTGCAAATTTCCGGCTTGGTTGTTACGTTCTTTGTTCCAGGGGAGGCAGCTTCCTTTTCTTCCCCAGCTGTCTCTGCAGTTGGGCTTGACAAGTCTATCACGGTTTGCACAGTTTGAGGAAGCAGTTCTGAGGGAGAGGCAGCAATCAGCCTTTTACTGTTGGGAGGGCATGTCCCTCTGGGCTGGTGGCTAGTGACAAAGGGTTTGGCCAGGAGTCAGGACACCTAGTTCCAGCCCTGGCTCTGCCTTTGACTAACAAGTGCCCTTGGCCAAGAAGTTCTTCCTTTCTGGACCTCCGTTTTCCTATCTACAAAACGAAGGCATTTGGATTAGATACTCTTGAAGGGGTTTTTGGATTCTAATGCTCTGTGACCAACAAGTAATGAGGAGAGAGGCCCACAAAGGGGAAAATGACTTGCCCAAAGTCACTCAGTCAACTGTTTGTCACCATCCTGAGCCTCCAAATTCTCATCTGTAAGATGGGAATGAAGGCACCCATTTCTCAGAGCTGGTGCAAAGATTAGCTCAGATAATAGTAGCCCCTATGCACTGTGCCCTTCCTAGATGTCAGTTACTAATAGTTCACAAGTATTAGTTCATGGAATCCTGTGTCCCCACTTCATAGGGGAGGACAGTGGAGGCGCAGAGCTAGCCAGTGCGGCCAGGATTTGAACTCAGGGCTCTCTGTGTCCATGATGCCATACCCCCACTCCACAATGGACAGACCCCACAGCTGAGCGCTGAGCTCAACAGCAGTGACTCCTACTAAGAATGGCAGCAAGAACTAGAGCTTGCAATTCAGTGCTGGCTGCTCCGGGCTGCTCCAGGCCCTTCAGGACTAAAGCGACCCTTCCCACCCCCATTCCCTCCTCCTCCCTGTCCTGTGGCGGCAGCAGCAACGGGGGTTCCTGGCACTCACTGCTTCCCCCAAACCCCGTTTCCGAACCCAGAGCTTTAACCTTGTTTGGTCTAGAACAGCTGCAGCTGGATGGAGTGCCTCCGTGGGTATCTGGGGCCCCAAGGGGCGGGGAGGCCCTTCCCAGGGCTTGGGAGGCAGGGTGGGCGTAGGGTGGGGAAGTTGGGGTGAGAAAGGGTGGGACTCTGAGCCCGATTGTTACTGCACGTGCCATAGCAACTGGGTCACGAGGCAGCCCCCCCCCCCACCTCGGGTCTCTGCCCTCCGCCGGCCCTTGGACGCCCCCTGTCTCAAGTATACCCGGTACTACCCTACCTCTCTTCTTCATTTTAAAGACAGGAAAGCTGAGGGCCAGACAGTGGCGCGGACTGGTCCACTGAACTCCTAAGGCCCGGGCCTGGGAGTGTTGGCGGAACCAGAAGCAGGATCCACCTCCCGCCCCCTCAAAGGGCCGACATGCCCTCGGGGTGGTGTTGGCGGGGGTCTCAGCACCGGGAGGGGCCCGACCGGGGTCACGTCTGTTCCTACAAGGTCGAAGCTGGGAGCGACCTGAGGCGCCCGCTGAGAGGCGCAGGCGCAGAGGGGCGAGCAGGGCCGGCCGGGAAGAACACGTGTCCCAGCGGCGCATGGTCATCCGGAGCCCAGGCCAGCCACGCAGGCGGGACACCAAATATATTTTCTATTAGCCCAGACTTGCTTTAGATTATTTATAGTTTAGGTTAACATACAGTCATAGACCAAACAAAAAAAATTGCAATGTGCAAGGTTATTTATTACACCATATTTTAATTGCAAAATATTCAAAAGTACCTAAATGTACAAGCATATTAAATTGGTTGAATAATAAAGCATGTACTATAAATTAAGATAGTATCAACTATGGTACATAATGTGGTACACAGAGTTATACATAAAGCTGTAAAAGTAATGAAAAAAATGCTCTGTATAACCCAAGTTGGAGGGATTACTAGGAGATAAGGTTAAGTGAGGGGGTGGGAGTGGGGTGAAATATATGCACTATATTACCCATTATAGCATCATTTGTAATTGCATAATATTCAAAACTTCCTGTATGTGCACGTATAGGTTATAGGTTATTGTTCGAATATTATAAGATATATACTATATAAACTATGGTACTGTATAAGTTGTGGTATATAATGTGATACAAACTGCTATACATACAGCTATAAAATGAATGAAAAATTTATCCAGAAACTGACATAAAAGAACTTCTTGGAGAGAATGTTAACTGAAAAATAAAAGTAAAAAAGCTGATAAATGGTATATTACCACTGAGGTATGAAAGAAGGGGAAATAAGGAAATAGAGAAAACTATAGAGCTATTTACCATTACAAAATGAAACACAGGAATGGTAAACCAGAAAACAATTTAGATGATTATTTACAACAGAATGGGTAAACTGGGAGATACAGGGGAAAGGATTCAGGAAAAAATTATCTTTCTATTTCTCTCTTATCTATCCATCTTAAATAGTTTTATTTTGGGAAGATAGATTAATATTCTACATATTCCAAAACACAAATTATATTAATAAGAATAAGAACAGGACATTCGAAGTGAAAGCACCTTGACAAGTGAACCAAATGAACAAATAAAAAGCACTAATCCAAGAAGTGAATCATAAATAAGTATTATATTTTTAGTATTGGGGAAAATAAATAGAATCATGAAATCTTTTATTTGGTGTTTTCCCAGTAGTATGAGCTAAGCAATTCTAAAACAATTTTAGAGTTACAGGATTGAGCAAATAAGTATACATGTTGATGTTGTACAAAGTCAGGATTCACAGTGTGATAGAGAGGACAACATATATGAAGTAGAGGAAGGCAAGACCAGCACTAAGGGTATTGACTAAAAATATCTGTAAGATCTCATAATTTCTAAATATGCCCATGTGTATATGCATATATATGCACATGTAAGTATATGTAGGTACGTTCATACAAATATGTATGTGTCTCTGTGTGAGTGATTATGTATATAGGGAGAGAAAGGGAGAGAGAGAGGAAAAGAGACACACATAGAGACAAACAAAGAGAGAGGGATTTTGCATATATTCTAGTCTGAATTCTCAATGCACCTAGAAGCATATATACCCCAGTAAATGTGTACCATTAGTTTTGAGGTCTTGTTTCTAATAACATTTCCCATTTAAAAAAAAAAATCAAACCTTCTAAGAAAAATGATTGATTCCAGCTATAAGGCATAAAATGTGCAAGATTTGTGTGGGACGTCTTGTCAAGAAATAGCAGGGAATTTCTCACCGGTTACTATGTTCATATCATATGGACACAGTAATTATCTTGAATAAACTCCTACTTGCAGTGATCAGACAATTTTAGAGCTAAAAAAAGAAGAAGAATGGTATGAGCTATGAAACCAATGGGAAAAATGAAATTGCATTGTTTCATAGCAGTAATAAATGAAAATATAAATAAATGTGAGTGAGAGCAGGACCCTTGCTTTTAATAAAACGCCAGGTCCTAATTAGATAAATGTAGAAGTGGTACAAGAGTTAGAAAGTCATCATTTCAGAACCTTCAAAGTAGAAACAAGATTAGAAAAAATTTATGAATAAATTGTAAATCTAGGAAATATTGATAAGAAATAGGATATCTGCATTGTCTTAATGTGTATTCCCAAAATTGCTTATTAGTTACTAAGGAAAAAATAATGAAAATATCAGGAAACACATTGACCAGGTGAGCATTACTATCACAAATTAAATGACAAATGTACAAGTGTAGCTGGGGATGTGATACCCTAAGAACAACATCAGACAAATTCCAAATGAGAAACATTTCTTTAAGAGAGAGTATTCTTCAAAAATATTAATATAGTAAAAGGCAAAGAAAAGTTAAAATATCTACATTTAAAAAGGCTATAAACATAATAAATACATGTAATATCTGACAATAAAATAGATTCTGTATTGGCTGCAATGAAATGTTAGAAAGGGTAATACTGGCTTAAATGACAAATATTTGATTATGAAATAATACTATCATTGGCAAAAGTATGGATAAATCTTGATATTTTCATGTGAAGTAAAATTCCTCAGACAGAAAAAGTCGAGAACCAAATGATTTCACTCAGACATAGCATATAAAACTAAAAGCAACTAACAAAAAAGACAAGCAAAAGAACAAGAACTCATAGACAAAGACAAAAGCGTACTGGTCACCAGAGTATATGAGACTGTGGAGGGAAATGGTAGACGAGAATAATGAGGGCCAAATACATGGTGATGGAAAGAAAACTGTCTTTGGGAGGAGAATACACACTACAATATATAGATGATGTTTTATAGAATTGTGCACTTGAAACATATACAACTTTACTAACCAATAGTACCCCAATAAACTAATAAAGTTTTTTAAAACATGAGAATAATTTTTAGAGAGGAGGAAAAAGATGGCGGCATGGGAGAAGAACCTCAATACCTACCTGGGAAGGGACTTATGAACAAAGGGGAATCCACAGGGGAAACCCTGAGAAGCAATCTCAACTGAGAGAACCACACAATGCAGAACAACACCCAAAGGTTAGAGGAAAAAAGGGGAGAGCGAGAGAGAGAAGGGGAAGGAGCAGTTCAGGGACAGGAACGCGGAGCGCGGAGCGCGGCCTGGGGCTGGCAAAAACAATGGGGGGCTGGGGGACTACTGTCAAAGTGGAGCTGGATCGAGGGCGGGCTGGAGGCCGAAACCTAAGAAGCATGGAAGCCCCACAAGACTGTGGACAATTTAACATCCGAACTCAAGGGGCGGCACGCGGTGCCCAGATCATGGAGACTAAAGAGGAACAGGGACTGTGGAGCAGGGCAGCTGCACTCCCCAGCAGGTGGGGTGAGAGCAGGGCACCAGCCCCCAGCAGCTCGGCACCCCTGGTTTACGGAGGAGATTGACTGTGAGGGAGCGCCTTCTGAAGACAGGGCTCTTGGAGTGAGGGCAGTGGCTTCAGTGGACACGGAGGCAGCATGCTCAGCTGCATTAGACGTGCTTAGAGTGAATCTGGCGGTCTTTGAGACCCTGCAGAGCTGCGGGCCTAGTGCGGCTGCCGGCCCAGCTGCAGCCTGAGCCTCTACCAAGCCCCGCTGGCTCACAGACACGATAAGAAGGGAAGAAGGGAGAAAGCCCTGAGCTGCTCACCCCACCTGCACTGAACCACCAGCCCCTCTGCTGACAGAGGAATCGGCTACTATGTCTCAGGCTCGCTCTAGCTCCTACTCACAAGCCCCCACCCCTGGAACCACACCTTCACTACCCAGCCTTCTAACAGCTAAGACAGCAACCCGAAGAGCACACCTCAGGGCACAGAACTGACTTCTTCCCTCAACCCTCTCCCAAAATCTCCTCCTCCCACAACTGAGAAGCCCACCGGATAGGCAAATCCCAAGAGGGAAATTATACACATGCGCAAGGCAAAAAGAACCACATCACACACAATACACACCTCAGAATCCAAAGCCCCTGCAGAAGATCAGGGGCACTCTTTAGTAAAGGACCTTGCACACTTGGAATCAAATCTAAGTGAAACAGAATTCAGGGCTGCAATACTCAAGACACTCAGAGAGCTCACTCAATGCTGGCAAAGTACCCAGACACAGTTAAACAACCACAACAAGAAATTTTCTGAGCAAAATGAGTACTTTACCAATAAAATAGAGAAGTTAGAGCAGAGCCAAAAAGAACTCCTCGAAATGAAAGGCATCATGGGAGAGCTAAAAACAAGAATTGACCAGCATAGGAAACAGGGCTGACCAGCTAGAGGAAAGAATGAGTGAAATCAAAGATAGAAACATGGAAATGTCACAGAGGGAAGACGGAAGGGAAATGAGAATCAAGAGAAATGAAAGAGCCCTACAAGAATTCTCAGACTCCATCAGAAAGAACAATATTAGAATAATAGGGGTACGAGAAGGAAGCGAGACAAAATCTTCTCAGAGTCTACTAAAACAAATAGTGGATGAGAATTTTCCTAACCTATGAAAAGAACTAGAACCCCAAATTCAAGAGGAAAACAGGAACCCTAGCTACCTAGACCCCTAGCAGATCTTCTCCGAGGCACATTGTTCTGAAGATGACAAAAACTGCCAGGGAAAAACAAAATATAACTTTCAAAGGAAAACCTATCAGGCTGTCACCAGACTTTTCAGCAGAAACTCTACAAGCCAGGAGGGAATGGAGCCCAATCTTTAAAATATTAAAAGAGAAAATTTCAGCCAAGAATTAACTATCCAGCAAAATTAACCTTTAGATATGAAGGAGGAATTAAGGCCTTTTCAGATATACAGAAGCTGAGGAAATTCTCCAGCTCAAAACCGGCACTCCAATAAATATTGAAGGAGGCTATTCGGCCTGAATCAAGAAATCAAAATAAATGGAGAAAAGTTGGGACAACAAAAAAATAAAAAGGAAAGAAGAAATGGATACAGGATATCCTCATATATCAATCATCACCCTGAATATAAATGGACTGGATTCACCAATAAAGAGGCACAGGGTAGCAGACTGGATTAAAAAACAAGATCCAAACGTATGCTGCCTACAAGAGACACACCTCAGCCACAGGGACACACATAGACTCAGGGTAAAAGGATGGGAAAGAAAATACTCCAGGCAAAGGGCAGTCAGAGAAAAGCTGGAGTGGCCATACTGATTCTTGATGAAAAAGACTCAGGATAAAAAAAATAAGACATAAAGATGGACATTACATTTTGATAAAAGGGACAATACAACAAGAAAACATGATACTCATCAATATATATGCCCCCAGTCAGGAAGCACCAAAATTTACAAAGCAACTATTAACAGAAATAAAAGGAGAATTTGACAAAAATACAATTATAGTAGGGGATCTAAACACGCCCCTGACAACATTGGACAGACCATACAAGCAGAAAATAAATAAGGAAATTGCAACTTTAAATGATACATTGCAGGAAATGGACATAATTGACATTTACAGGTCATTCCATCCTGCAACACAGGGCTATACATTTTATTCTAGTGCACATGGAACATTTTCAAGGATAGACCATATCCTGGGACTTAAATCCAACCTCACCAAATTTAAGGACATCCAAATCATACCAAGTGTATTCTCAGACCACAAAACGTTGAAACAAAAGATCAAGTGCAAAAGATCAAGTGCAGAGAAAACCACATATACGTGGAGATTGAACAACATGCTATTAAAAAGTGACTGGATCAAAGAGGAAATAAAACAAGTGATTAAACAATTTGTAGAAATGAATGACAATGAAAGCACTACGTACCAAAATTTCTGGGACACAGCAAAAGCAGTATTAAGAGAGAAATTTATATCATTACAGGCCTATCTCAAGAAACAAGAAAAACTACAAGTAAACACTCTCACATCTCATCTTATAGAGCTAGAAAAAGAAGAACAGAGGTCCCCCAAAGCCAGCAGAAGAAAAGAATTAATAAAAATTAAAGCAGAACTAATGAAATTCAGAACAGAAAAACAATAGATAAAATTAACACCACAAAGAGCTGGTTCTTTGAAAAAATCAATAAAATTGGCAAACCACTGGCTAGGCTCACCAAAGGGCGTAGAGAAAAATCTTATATTTCCAGAATACGGAATGATAGGGGAGAGATTACAACTGATACTGCAGAAATACAAACAATCATAGGAGATTATTATGAAAGACTCTGTGCCAACAAATTTGACAATCTAGAGGAAATGGATAAATTTCTAGAAACATATAGTTTACCTAAACTGAACCAAGATTTGGATAACCTAAATAGACCAATCAACAGTACAGAACTTGAAACAATTATCCAAAAATTGCCCAAAGGCAAAAGGCCTGGACCAGATGGCTTTACCAATGAGTTCTACCAGTCATTCAAGAAAGAACTAATGCCCATCCTCCTCAAACTACTACAGAAAATTCAAGAGGAGGCAGTACAACCCAACTCTTTCTATGAAGCTAATATCTCCCTAATACCAAAACCTGGGAAAGACAATACCAAAAACGATAACTATAGGCCAATCTCACTGATGAACAATGATGCAAAAATCTTAAATAAAATTTTAGCAAACAGAATACAACAATGAATTAAAAAGATTATTCACCATGACCAAGTGGGATTCATCCCAGGGGCACAAGGATGGTTCGACATACGCAAATCAATCAATGCAATCCAGCACATAAACCAAACAAAGGATAAAAACCACATGATCATCTCAATTGATGTAGAAAAAGCATTCGACAAGATACAACACCCATTTATGATTTAAAAAACACTGAATAAAATGGGAATTAAAGGAAAGTACCTTAACATAATAAAGGCCATAGTTAAAATGTCCATACTCCCCAAAGCAATGTACAGATTCAATGCCATTCCCATCAAAATCCCACAGTCATTCTTTCAAGAAATAGATTTAAAAATCATCAAATTTGTATGGAACCACAAAAGACCACGAATCACAAAAGCTATCCTAAGAAAAAAGGATAAAGCTGGGGGCATCTCACTGCCTGACTTTTATCTGTACTACAAAGCCTCAGTAATCAAAACAGCTTGGTACTGGCAGAAAAATAGACACACAGACCAATGGAACAGAATTGAAAACCCAGAAATAAACCCACAAATATATGGACAGATTATTTTGACAAAGGAGCAAAAAAATATACAGTGGGGAAAAGAAAGCCTCTTCAGTAAATGGTGCTGGGAAAATTGGAAAACCACATGCAAAAGGTTGAATGTGAACTGCGATCTCTCACCATATCCCAAAATTAACTCAAAATGGATTAAAGACCTCCAATTAAGAAAGGAAACAATAAGTTGCATAGAAGAAAACATTGGCACTAAACTTATAGACCTGGGATTCAGGGAGGACTTTATGAATCTGACCTCATTGGCAAGGGAAGTAAAAGCACAAATAAATGAATGGAACCTTATCAAGCTAAAAAGCTTCTGCACTGCAAAGGAAACCATCAGCAAAGCAAAGAGGCAACCAATCAACTGGGAAAAATTATTTGCAAGCAGTGCCTCTGATAAGGGGCTAATATCAAAAATATACAAAGAACTTGTACAACTCAACAAGACAAAAACAAGAATCCAATTAAAAAATGGGCAGATGACCTTAACAGACACTTCTCTCGTGAAGACATACATATGGCCAACAGATATATGAAAAACTGCTCCATTTCACTAGCAATTAGGGAGATGTAAATAAAAACCACAATGAGATACCATCTTACACCTGTTAGAATGGCTATAATCAACAAGACAAGGGATAACAAGTGCTGGAGAGGTTGTGGACAAAAAGGAACCCTCATACACTGCTGGTGGGAATGTAAACTGATACAACCACTATGGAAGGCTGTATGGAGATTCCTCAAAAAATTAGGAATGGAATTACCATATGACCCAGCAATCCCTCTACTGGGTATCTACCCAAAAAACCTGAAAACCTTAATCTTTAAAGATGTTTGTACACGCATGTTCATCGCAGCACTGTTCACAGTGGCCAGAACATGGAAACAACCAAAATGCCCTTCGATAGATGACTGGATAAAGGAGATGTGGTACATTTACACAATGGAATACTACTCAGCGATAAGAAATTATGAAATACAGACATTTGTGACAACATGGATGGACCTAGAAACCATCTTATAAAGCGAAATAAGTCAGACTGAAAGAATCCGGAAACATATGACCTCACTTATAGGTGGAATATAAAACCGAAAGTAACAAAGACACAGAGATCTATGGACCCACTCAATAGCTGGGTGATTACCTGAGGGAAGGGGAGGAGGGGGGAGGGAGAGTGAGAGTGGAGGTGGGAGTGGGCACCAGCATTATGGATACACTCAATAGTTTGGTGGTTAACTGGGGGAGGGGGAGGTGGGGGAGGGGGAGTTGGGTGGGGGAGTGGACACCGGATATATGGTGATGGAAGGAGAGCTGATTCTGGGTGGTGAGCACATAATGCGATGCATGGGTGATGTGATATGGACTTGTACATCCAGAAACTATCTAATTGTTACCAATCAATGTCACCCCAATAAATTTAACAATAAAAAAAAATGTGATGCATTCAGGGATGCTACACAATGTCTAGCTAAAAAGAAAAACTAACAAATCACTGGGCACCACAGTGGACTAATGAAGCTAAGTTGAATAAAATCAACTGTGTTCCCCTTCCCCTGTCTCTGCCATTATACTAGCTACTGAATAAATTGCAAGACATGCAACATATCATTACTAATTTGTCCTGGGAATATTTGAATTCCTGTCACACATTTTCAACAGATGGGATAAAACATAGCACAATGTAAACTGCTGGAAATGTCCAGATAGTCTATTAAAGACAGTGATCAACATTGAAAAAGTACTGCTGTGGAGAAAAAGGAACCCTCATACACTGCTGGTGGGAATGTAAACTGGTACAACCACTATGGAAGGCTGTATGGAGATTCCTCAAAAAATTACGAATGGAATTACCATATGACCTAGCCATCCCTCTACTGGGCATCTACCAAAAAAACCTGAAAACATTGATCTTTAAAGATGTTTGCATCCGCATGTTCATTGCAGCACTGTTCACAGTGGCCAGAACATGGAAACAACCAAAATGCCCTTCGATAGATGACTGGATAAAGAAGATGTGGTACATTTACACAATGGAATACCACTCAGCGATAAGAAGTGATGAAATACAGTCATTTGTGGCAACATGGATGGACCTAGAGACCATCTTCTTAAGCGAAATAAGTCAGACTGAAAGAATCCGGAAAAATATGACCTCACTTATAGGTGGAATATAAAACTGAAAGTTACAAAGACACAGAGACCTATGGACACACTCA
>PVKE010047431.1:0-11927 GCA_004027555.1 Craseonycteris thonglongyai | reverse complement strand
GTGGGTCCTGCCTGGGCCGGAGCCGGGATTCGATCCTCGGTCCTCATGGCCTCAAAGCGAGCGCTCAACCCGCTGAGCCGTCCCGGCTTTCCCCGGCTCAACAGTTTAAGCACTTGCTTTGCAGCCCCGGAAACCAAGGATCAAATCCCAGCCCTTGCCCATGTGGACCCATATGCTGAACTGGAGTGCCCCCAGTTCAGTTCTTGCCGGGCGGGGCCTATGCAAGAGGCTCCCAGCCCATTTCCTGCCTTGCGCAGCGCCACACCCACCTGTGGAATGAAACTATATGGAAAACTAATGTTGTCAACTGTGGAGGCTGCTCTGGGCCCTCCCCCTTCTATCTCTCTTTAAAATGATACTTGGGGAAGCCGGGATGGCTCAGTGGGTTAAGCGCTCACTTTGCAGCACCAGGGACTGAGGATCGAATCCCAGCCCCGGCCCGTGCAGAACCATATACTGAACTGGGGAGTGCCCCCAGTTCAGTTCTCTGTCTCTGTATCTCTCTCTCTGTCAAAAAATTAATAAATAAATAAATAACTTTAACATTATACTTATTCGCCTCCGAAATTAAGTCATTGTAGAAATTTAAAGGACAAGGTCTCCATGGGTACATGTCCAAGAGACCTGTGGTTTTCTCTTGTTGATATTTGACATGAGGCTGGTGAATATATACAAAATTGGTAGATATTTCACATACAAAAAATAGTAAAGGAAATCAGAGTATACTCAGACAGAATGCAAGTGTTAACAGCGTAACTCCCACAGCATTTGATGGTTGGAAAAAATATTGGCTTCCCCCCCACCTCCAAATGTACTTTTCGGATGCTGATTAAAAGTTTCTTTGGGTTTTTGACAAATACATACCATCTTGAATTCTTCATGCATCTCTCTCCCACAAAATGGTTGCAAAACTCCTAATATCGGGGAAAGCAGGGATGGCGCAGTGGGTTAAGCGCTCACTTTGCAGCGCCGGGGACCCAGGATCGAGTCCTGGCCCCGGCCTGTGTGGACCCATGTGCTGAACTGGGGAGTGGCCCCAGTTCAGTTCTCTCTCTATCTCTGTATCTCTCTCTCTCTCTGTCAAAAATAAATAAACTTAAAAAAAAGAAAAAAACTCCTAATATCTCCAGCTGCCAATTACATATATTAATTAACACATGCACAGTGTTGGATAACAAATATTAAGGCAATTATTTAAATTGCTCCATTTTCTGCCACTTGTGAAAGAAACTGATATATGTTGTGAGATCATAAACTAAGCTGAGAAGTGAGTCTCAAATTAAGGTTCTATGGGTCCTTGAGATGACAAAAATGAAGCAACTGTCAGGGGGAAAAGTGCTGGCAGCAGCCCTCACAAAATGAAAAATTATAATTCTACGTGGTAAGAGATGTTTTCAGCATGCTAGACAAATTTGCTGTCAGCTTCATTTCTGAAAATGACTTTATTAGAAATGTCTGATCCAATCCCTACTTTTACTATAATGGTGAGTTTCCCTTCCTCAAATTGGCAAAAAAAATAAGGGATGCCTGCCAGAGCCATCATTTCATTTTGGGGGCAATTAATTTATTTAAAAATCCAATTGGTACATATTTAAATAATTTATATAATTTTTAAATTTAATATTTCAAAACAATTTGAAAATACTGAAGAGTATGCAATAATGTATAAGGATCCTAAGTGTTTGATTAAAAAAGAATGGAAATTACAGTAAGATTTTTCTCTCAAAACATTCAAGACATGTAGATTTATTCATTCATTCAACAAACCTTTATTAAGCACCTAATATATGCCAAACATTGTCCTATACATAGCCATATCCCCCTATGCCTACAACAAAGTTCATGTCCTCTTAGGGTAAGGTGACCAGACGTCCCGCTTTTGGCGGGACAGTCCCGATTTTTAACAATTTGTCCTGCGTCCCGCGGCGTTTTAAAAAAGTCCCGAGTTTTGGAAAGAATGCACGACAAGCTAGGGAACAGTGGGAGATAGACCCAATTTTTAATCAAGAACCCCCTCCTCCCCCCCGGTATATGGGGTCCCACTTTACCAATGTTAAAATCTGGTCACCTTATCTTAGGGGCAACAAGCCTAAACTGGGGTAAACAGACAATAAACAAATAAGTATATGCTTCCTACCACTCCCAATATATTTTTCCTTCATCTTATTACTGATACTGACACGCTTATATGCAATTTTCCTATTCCTGATTTCTTATTAAGGGCAACATAATTCTATTCTCTCAATTATGGGCAAGGAGATATACCCTCTCAAACCTCCCTAGGTTTCATGCAAAAAAATAATAACAAAAGATAAGAATATTTTGCTTATCTCAAATCTCAAATTTGAATTTGCCATAGCTCTGGAGTCTAGACAACCTGGAAAAAACAGGACTGAAATTGCTCAGCAAGTTTTTTTGCATCTTAGTCTGCCCATCTATCTACCGGTAATCAACTGCCCATCTGTCTGATCAATTGCCCATCTATCTAATCAAGTGCCAATTTCCTGACACTAAATTATCCAATGTGGTTTGGTGCTTATTTCAAAGTTCATGCCTTTATTCATATCGTCCCTCCAAACCATGGACATCTGGCCTTACAACTCATCCTATTTCTATCCTAATTTTCAATCCCCAAATCCCACCCTATCTGAGACTCCTTCCCAAGCTATTCCAGCTATCAAAGAAAGCCCCAATTCTCTGAACTCCCATAGCAAGGCCCTTCTTAGTTCTTAAACCTGGTATTTTATACTCTTCTCTCCTTCATTCTCTATGCTCTAGCTACACAGGTCTGTTTATATTCCTCAAACACGCTAGGCCCTATCCTGCCTTCAGGTCTCCATACTTGCCAAGCTCTTAAAGCTGCTGACTATTTAGCCTTCAGAACTCAGCTCAAATCATCTCCTCAGAAAATCCTCCTCTAACCACACTACCCAGAGTAATACCCAAACCCCTCCTTCCTTACTTCTATCACATTATTCTTTTCATTCCCTTTATAATATGGTCAATCTATAACTGCTTTATGTATGTTATTTATAGTAAGAGAAACAGATAAAAAACAAAAACTTCTGCAAAAGCAGGAAGGACTCTGCTGTATTCCCAGAAAATAGCTCAATACTGTACACATAGTAAGTACTCAAAGAATGAGCAACTCACACAATTTATTTACATGTGAATAAGTAAATTTTAGGCTCTCTAAAAGAAAAACTAGGCTTATACTTCTTTATCTCCCACCCAAGGCACCTACCTATACAGTACTGAACATATATTAAGGGCAAAAAAATAATGTGTTTTTTGTAAAACATTGTTGACTGAAGTATTAACATGAAAAAAAGCATAGGATTTTTAAAAACAAGCAAATATGGGTCCCCACTTCAATGCATGAAATCTTGACAAGTTACTGCACTCCTCCTATACATTAGTTTTCCTCATCTACACAATAACGTCTAACTCAAAAAAACGCAATAAAGAAAAATGTGGCAATGTATATAAAACTAATATATCGCCTGGTACTAAGTAAACATTTAATATGGCATCTTATTCTAACCCCCAGTTAAAACTTGCAAAACCAAAATGGCCCTATAAAGATTAGAACTACTACCATTAAATGAAAGCATCTAAACACCAAGAGGAATCTCAGAAAAATCCGTGCTTCTCTTTGACAGGGATATCTGTTAACTTTATCAACCCTTTTTGAAATCCTCTTACTTTAATCTCCAAGAACAGTTTAAATTAAATTTCATATTTGTAGTCAGAGGATTTGAAATTTTACAAAAAGGGGTTATAATCCACCTCTATTTTAAGAAGAGACAAAATAACATTACTTAATCATACCACAAATATTTATCATGTCTCTAATATGCTCAAGGAAGACAATACAGAGTAGAAGTCAAGCATAGAAACTTTCAGGTCAAGCATATCCCCTCAACTCATATCTCCTTTATTGTGTGACTTTGGGCAAGCTACATAACCTCTGTAAGACTTTGTTTCTCCATTTGTAAAACAAATTAGCATTAGCATCATAGGTTGTAAGAATTACTTAGCTACTCCTTTGAACAGCACTTAATATTCAAATATGAGCTCTTTTTTTTCCTACTGTGAAGTAACCCAGGTAAGCAGTCAATTTACAATCTGATTAGATAGGCCAGAGGTGTACAACCCTTTGGCTTCCCTGGGCCACAGTGGAAGAATTTTCTTGGGCCACACATAAAATAACTAACATTAATAATAGCTGATGAGCTAAAAATAAGGTCGCAAAAAAAATCTCATGTTTTAAGAACTTGTGTTGGGCTGCATTCAAAGCCATCCTGGGACACAGGTTGGATATTCCTGATCTAGGCAATCTCGTACAGGAGGCTGTGTTTAAACTCCACTGAGGTGTAAAATGAAAGCAAATCTAAATGCAGTTTTAGACTAGAACATAATACACAAGGCAAATTCTCACTTTCAAAAAAATACCAAAAACAATGAGAAACAAGACTTCTATGTAGACCACAGCTACCAAAAATTTAACAAGTACATTCTTTGACCTGGGGCTTTCATTTCTAAGACTTTCTCCAACTATGCAAAGAAGCAGGCACAAGGATATTTACCACAGCCTTGTTTGTAAGAGCAAGACTGGAGACCACCAGGAGACTGGTTATAATTCAGAGGAATAATATTCAACCATTAAAAAGAATGAGCCATAGTGCCTGTTATGAACCGAATTGTGTCCCCCAACTCCAAAATTCGTATGTTGAAGTCTTAAGCCCCAGTACCTCAGAATATACCGTAACTGTATTTGCAGATAGGGCCTTTAAAAATTTAAGGTAAAATGTGGTCACACTGATGGGCCCTAAACCAGTATGACTGGTGTCCTTATAAGGGGATTAGGACACAGACAAAGAGGGGAAGATCCATTTACAATTCAAGGAGAGAGGCCCTCAGAGGAAACTAACCCCTGCCAACACCATGATCTTGGACTTCTAGCCTCCACAACCATCATGAAATAAATTTCTGAGGTTTCCATCAGCCAGTATGATACTGTTATGGTAGCCCTAGCAAACTAATACAATGGGAATACAGAAGATCGCATATTAAGTTTTTAAAATGGTACATGGGGAAGCTGGGATGGCTCAGTGGGTTGAGCGCTCACTTTGCAGCGCCGGGGACCGAGGATTGAGTCCCGGCCCCGGCCCGTGCCCGTGTGGAACCATATGCTGAGCTGGGGAGTGCCCCCAGTTCAGTTCTCTCTCTGTCTCTGTATCTCTCTCTCTCTCTCTGTGAAAAAACAATTAAAAAAAAATAAATATTTTTTAAAAAGTTGTATAAAAAATGTCTTTCTAAAAAAATAATAATAAAATAAAATAAAATGGTACAGAACACTGCATAACATGCCAACTTATGCACTAGTATATGAGCACTTTTTAATAGAGGAGATACATATATACTTACAGGTGCAGAGACATACGGTTATCTGCTAATAACAGTGGCTGCTTCTGGGAAGGGGATATGGGTGTGTGGGAGGGTAGTTATTTTTTCATCACATTCTCTATGTACTAAAGTTTTCACCATGTGCATATAATTATTTCCTTTAATTTTAAAAACTAAACTAGTTACCTAAAAGGAAAAGATCTACAAGACATAGTCAACAATTAAGAAAAACATTGTTGGGGAAGCCGGGATGGCTCAGTGGGTTAAGCGCTCACTTTGCAGCGCCGGGGACTGAGGATCGAATCCCGGCCCCGGCCCGTGTGGAACCATATGCTGAACTGGGAGCTCCTCCAGTTCAGTTCTCTCTCTCTCTCTCTCTCTCTCTCTCCCTCTCTCTGTCAAAAATAAATAAATAAATAAAAATATATTTAAAAAAAAAAAAAGAAAAACATTGTTAGGGATGACGGGACGGCTCAGAGGGTTGAGCACTTGTCTTGCAGCCCCAGGTTCAGAGGATTGTGTCCTGGCCCTTGCGGACCCATATGCTGGGCTGGGGTGTGCTCCCAGTTCGGTTTTTGTCAGGCAAGCTTCCCATGTGGGAGGCCCCTGGTTCAGTTCCTGCTTGGGCGTGCTTCCCATATAGGAGGGCCCAGGCCAGGTTCCTACCCTGCAAAGACCCATTCCTACCTGCAGAGTGAAACTATACTAAAAACTATTGACATACAATTACGGAGACTGCTCTGGGCCCTCCCCTTTCTGTCTGACTGCCTCTCTCTCTGTCAAAAACAATAATAATAAATCTTAAAAAAGAAAACAAAGAAAAACACTGTCAGCAAACCTTAACAGCTAACAAGTCCTGATAATCCAAACTCACTAAAATCCTCACTCTAGGGGAAGCCAGGATGGCTCAGTGGGTTAAGCGCTCACTTTGCAGCGCCGGGGACCAAGGATCAAATCCTGGCCCCGGCCCGTGAAGAACCATGTGCTGAACTGGGAGCTCCCCCAGTTCAATTCTCTCTGTCTCTGCATCTCTCTCTCTCTCTCTGTCAAAAAACAATTAAATAAATAAATAAATAAATAAATAAAAAATCCTCACTCTAATTCATGAGCATAGGCAGTTTTTAATGCCTTACACATGTATTTTAAGAGCCACAAAAATATTCACATCATTTGTCTCAATAACTCCACTTCATTCACTCAATACTGCAATGTCATTCACTCAATTACCAATGTATTTCAACAATTAAAACATTTTGGGGAAGCTGGGATGACTCAGCGGGTTAAGCACTTACTTTGCAGCCCCGGAGCCCAAGGATCAAAGCCCAGGCCTGGTCCAGGCGGCCCCATATGCTGAACTGGGATGTACCCCCAGTTCAGTTCTTGCCAGGGCCTATGCAGGAGACTCCTGGCCCAGTTCCTGTCCTGTGCAGCCCCGCGCCCACCTATGGACTGAAACTATATGGAAAACTAATGCTGTCAACTATGGAGGCTGCTCTGGGCCCTCCCCGGCTCTCTGTCTCTCTCTTTCTGTCAAAAAACAATTTAAATAAATAAAGTGAATTACAGGCTATCATTCTCGTAAGAAAAACAAAGGGACTAACTTAAAACAAACAAACAAACATTTGTATCCTTCTTTAAAAAAATAAATACCACTTCAAATAATTTATCCAAAATGAAAATACTTTACCAAGAAATGCTACATTAAGTTAATGCAACACAAAAAATTATTAATAACAATATACCACAGGATAAAATGCTATACATATTAAAAAGTTTTGGGGAAGCCAGGATGGCTCAGTGGGTTAAGTGCTCACTTTGCAGCACCAGGGACCGAGGATAGAATCCCGGTCCTGGTCCTTGCAGACCCATGTGCTGAACTGGGGAGTTCCCCCAGCATCTATCTCTATCTCTCTCTCTCTCTCTCTCTCTATCTCTCTCTCTCTCTCTGTCAAAAACAATAAAAAAAAAGTTTTGAAGACTACCAAACAGTAACACAATGTTATTAAAAATATATACTACCACTGTTAAAATTTTGCAATGTGTAAAGAACAAATGCAGACTTTACACTAGCTGTGCGTGTATGTGTGTGTTCAAGAACAAGACCAAGCATCGACCACTGACCTAACAGATCTTATCCAATCTTCATTGCATCAGGACATAAAACCTAAAGCATGTTACAAAAGGCTCCTGTTCTTCCAAGAAAGATATTTAAATGCCTATTATAGTACTACACTGGGTAAAACAGAAACCCTACTTTCAAAGGCCTTCAAAACATTTCAATAATTTACTGAATGTCTACTCTGTACCAAACACTAGGCTAAATAGCTTGATATACATCACCTGGTATATTTTACTAGTTATTAGAAGAGGTCAACATAATTGTAGTAGTCTGCTACAAAATTACACTATAAACTACAAGTGCCATAGATTCAAAAGAGTAGTAAAATGAGTGGTCTAGAAGAATGTGAGAATAACTCTCTAGTTACATGAAATATCGGGAGAAAGGGCACAAGTATTGCCACCCTGCAAAACAGACGAAACAAAGAAAAAAACTGGATGAGCCCAAGTCATTGAAGACTATGAAAGCAAGACAGAGGAGTTTTAATTTAATCAACAGACGGCTACCATTTTCTTTTTTATCCATGCAATTTTTTTTTTAGGAATATCAATCTTGTAACTGTATTCCAAGGTGGAATGTCAAAAGTAACACAAGATAAAAAGTAAAGGAACTCAGCTAAGAAACTACTTTAATAATCCAAGACTTAAATGAAGGACCTGCACTAGGGCAGTAGCATGGAAATGGAGAATGGAGAACAAATAGTTGAGCAGTATGGAGGTGTAGGATGGGTTTGTTTAAAAAGGTAAGTTATGAGTATGTACTTTAGTTTGGGAAATTAGAGGGTAGGTTTATACCACAGATAAATTGAGAAGTTAGAAGAAATCTTAAAGTCAGGCTATTATTATGTTCTTAAAACGTTGTTATAAGGTTAAGTTTTTCAGACTCAGTACACACAAATTCTCTCCTAAATCTATCAAAGATGAGATCATGTGCCAGCCTGTATCAGAAATCCTACATACATGCATACTTGTAAAATTACATTTGCAGCAAAAAATAAGTCACTATACTACCTAGGCAACACACACCGTAAATGAGCAATAGACTAAGAATCTTTCTTTGAAAGGTTACCAGGTGAGATGCCAATTACAAAACTCACCATGATTATTCAGACTTTCTTTGTTACCGTATATCTAATGAGGCAGAGGTACCTACATTTAGATTCTCATGCAGTCTGTGTTGTAAACTACGAACCATTTTTTAAAGAAAACGTGACTACCAAGATTCTGAATCAGAGCAGCCTCCCAATTTTGATGTAAAGTCTGCTCTTCGGGGAGCGTAAGCATCTACAGAAGCATTCAACCATGTACTTGAAGAAATAATTGGACAAAGAATAATAAGAGATGGCATAACAGCTACATTAAAGTCCATGTCAATACAACACAGCTGGCTTGACTGTAGATGTTTCAGCTTGGTTGCACAGCAGTGAGTAACTGTATAGTTCTATCCAATGAAGAAGAATGAGAGAAACAAAAACAACAAAGATAGAGTTTTAAAGATTGAAAAATTACCAATGTGTTGCCAACAAATCTGCCTTTTCAAGCACACTCTGAAACCAAGGACACCACCAACAGAGCACAAATTTCTGCCTTGACTATCAACTGTTTATATGGAAATTGTACACACACTATTTTGGGAAACTGAACTCCTATAATGGTACTCCAAATGCATTTTGGAATATATTGGCTTAATATCTATTTTTAAGATTTTATATAAGTCAGCATAACAGGACTTGTCACTAATAAAAACTGATTACAGCTGTTCCTTCTAACCTAGAATTCTCTTGCCTAGATGGCTCATTCACATCCCCTACAAGTCTTTGCTCAAATGTCATTTTGGAGCTAGAACTCCTCTAACTTCTTTGTAAAAAGCAGCCCAAGTGCTATCAAACCCTGAAGTACTTGCCGCCCAGACCTCCCTCATCTTCCCTTCTTTGTTTTTCTCCAAATACTAATATCCAACTCACACACCAGCATGTAAATTGCATGGAGACAGAGTTTTGTTTGTTTGTTTGTGTTTGTCTTTTATTCACTGGTATGTCCCCAATATCTAGAACAGTGACTGTCACGCAGTATACACTCAAAGGGTTATTGAACTCAGAAATAAGATAGTATGGGTTAAAAATGTGGCAAGTCAAAACCATGTTTTCAGACTCAGAATATACCCTTCAACAGGTCCTTTAGGTTCCTAAACCCTCTCCTATTACTATCTGGATAAAGAACAAAAACAAAATTTTTTTAAAGGGAAAAATCCTATTCCAAAGGCATAAATTATATCCACAGACTGGACCAGCTAGGTAGTTAACACCAAATATTTAAAGCCATCCAGTATCATTTTCGGGAACAAATACTCTATCATAAGCAACTCTATTCTGTTCTAAGAATATACAACTCTACCAACTTTTAAACTATCAAAAAAGGCACTCTCCTAGAAAAAGCAGGATCCCCCAAAACTATGTATATCCCAGTTTGCAACCGTATCACGGTGAAAATTAATGTACATAATCAATCTTACACTCAAGTCATTTTATAATTTACATATGCCTCTAAGAAATAAGTCAGACGGAAAAAGACAAATACTAATTGATCTCACTTACATGTGGAATCTAAACAAAGTAAGTGGACAAACAACAAAAATAGACTCGTAGAGCAAACTCATGGTTGCTAGATGACACAGGGATTGGGGGGATGGGTGAGAAGGGTAAAAGGATTAGGAAGTACAAATGGTAGTCACAAAATAGTCAAGGGATGTGAAATACAAGATGGGAAATACAGTCAATAATGTGGTAAAAACTATGGATGGTGTCAGATGGATACTAGACTCATCACAGGATCACTTCATAAATTATATAAATGCCTAACTACTGCACTGTATACCTGAAACTAATATAAAAAAATATTGAATGTCAACTATAATTTATATATAGTCCTGGGATATAAAGTACAACAACATAGGGAATATAGTCAATGATATTGTAATAGCGATGTATGGTGTCAGATAGGTCGTAGACTTGGGGTTATCACTTTGTGAGGTGTTTAAATGTCTAATTATGTTGTTCTGTACACCTGAAATAAAAAAATTTTTAATTAAGAAAATATGCCGGGAAAGCTGGGATGGCTCAGCCGGTTAAGCGCTCGCTTTGAAGCCCCGGGGACCGAGGATCGAATCCTGGCCCCGGCCCATGCGGACCCACGTGCTGAACTGGGGTGTGCCCCCAGTTCAGTTCTTGCCGGGACCTATGTGGGAGGCTCCCGGCCCAGTTCCTGCCCTGCGCAGCCCTGTGCCCACCTGTGGAGTGAAACTATATGGAAAACTAATGTCAACTATGGAGACTGCTCTGCGCCCTCCCCCTTCTCTCTGTCTCTCTCTGTCTCTGTTTCTCTCTGTCAAAAATCAATAAAATAAATCTTTTAAAAAAATAGAAAAAAAACTATGCCTCTAATTTTGAAACAACTCACTCAGATTTAAATCAATTTAAACAAGGTGTAATGAATTTAAACAAGGAATAATTGTCAAAGAATTATCTCTAGAATCTAGGTCTTCACAAAAATATTTGCCATTCATTAGCTCTATTTTAATTTTTTAGACTTTTATTGTTTAGCAAGAAGGTGGGTGGGTGAGGGTGAGGGTGAGAAAGAAGAAGGGCCCAGAGCAGCCCCTATAGTTGTACATTATTAGTTGTAATATGGTTTCATTCAACACAGGTGGATGCGGGGTCAGGCAAGGCAGGAACCAAACCCAGGCGGGAGGTGTCTCCCTACATGGGAGGCAAGAACCTTCACTGCTGAACTATCCTGATGGTTACCAGTTGCACTGCAGGTCAGCATATAGAACTGCATGGGCTGCGAATAAAACCCCAGACCTCGTGAATGCGAAGCAAGTGTTCAACTGCTGACCTATCCTGGCATCCCTGATTAGCTATATTTTAAAAGTTTGGGGCCATGTGGGGCAGGAACCTAACCAGCAGCCTCCTGCATGCGAGGCAAGAACCTTCACTGCCATCCCAGCAGGTAACCAATTGCGCTGCAGTTCAGCATATGGGCTTGCACAGGTGGGGGGGCAGGGATTCAATCTCCGGACCTCGTGGTTACAAAGCAAGAGCTCAACCTGCTGAACTGTCCTGCCATCCCTTTTCTAGTCATCTGATAAATGAAAATTTACATTTTAAAATTTAATAATTTAGGGGAAAGCCGGGACGGCTCGGCGGGTTGAGTGCTCGCTTTGAGGCCATGAGGACCGAGGATCGAATCCCGGCTCCGGCCCAGGCAGGACCCACGTGCTGAACTGGGGAGTTCCCACAGTTCGGTTCTCTAACTGTCTCTGTCTCTGTCTCTCTCTCTATCTGTCAAAAAGTAAAATAGAAATAAATATGCACTGAAGACAAAAAGATAATTTCTCTCTA
>PVKE010047430.1:0-11843 GCA_004027555.1 Craseonycteris thonglongyai | reverse complement strand
AGCACGTGGGTCCTGCCTGGGCCGGAGCCGGGATTCGATCCTCGGTCCTCATGGCCTCAAAGCGAGCGCTCAACCCGCTGAGCCGTCCCGGCTTTCCCAACTTTGTAGTATTTTTAACATATCCTAGTCCCATCTCCTACTCTTCAGCTCAATAGAAACCACAAAAAATAAGGCTCAGCATGCATGGTAGCAGATAGAATAGACCATGGCTAGAGCTCTTCAAATTCTCGTAATCAAACAATGGTCATTATTTATCCTGTCAGGTGATTTCTTGGAAGACTCCAGTTAAAGGCTTATCTTTATATCCCCTGACTCAGAACATGTGTAATATTAAAGACACTCCCAAGGCAGATTTTTCAAAAACATTTACAGGCAAAAGTTTTAGTCACTGTTATTTGAGGCAATAGTTTAAAGTCACAGTAAACAATAGTCTAATCAAACAGTTTGGAAGGAAACAGTGAGGAAAAAGTTTCATATAGGGGCTTTGAAAATGAGTCTTTTTGGCCAAAATGAAAGAATACAAAACAGTAGTTGGAATCAACATGAAGGAATAAAGAATACCAGTAAAGTTTATTATATTTTTGTTTGTGAATCTTTTTTTCTATATGATTTAAAAGATAACTGCATAAAACAATAAGTCTACATTTATGGGCACAGAATGTATAAGATATGATTTGTGACAATCATAGTATAAAGAAGAGGTGGATGGAGCTATATATCTGTAAAATTTTGTGCAATATTGAAATTAAGTTAGTATTAATACAAAACAGCTTCTTATAAGATGTTAATTGCAATTTCCAGGGCAACTTCTAAGAAAATAACTTTAGAAATCCTAAAAGATAACAGAAATACAATGGTGCACAAGAAAGCATTTACTTAACAAAAAAGAATGAAAGATTAAGAAACAGAGAAGACATGAAATGTTTTAAAAAATGAAAAATGGCAGAAATAATTACTTCTTTTCAGTAATTAGACTAAATATAAATGAATTGCTTTTATAATTAAAAGTTAGAGATTAGTAGAATAAATTTATATAATAATCCAAGACTCACTTAAGATTCAAAGACACAAATGAGTTGAAAGTAAAATAATATAAAAGCTAGTTCAGGCAAATAATAACTAAATGAGAACTGCAGTGAATGTACTAATATCAGAAAAAATAGACTTTCAAGTAAAATTGTTACTAGAGACAAAGAAGGCCATTACATAATAAAAAAATAGTCACTTCATCAAGAAGATATAATAATTATAAACTTTATGTACCTAGCATAAGAACCATAGAATGCATGAAACAAAATATGACATAATTGAAGAAAGAAATAGACAATTCAAAAATAATAGTTGGAGACATTAATATCTGACTTTTGATAATAGATACAGTAATAACCAGATAGGTCAGCAAGGAAACAAAAATATTAACAGTAAAAACTAAATAGCCCTATTAACTCACTAAGTAGGTCTGATGAACTAAATTGATCTGTGGAACACTCCACCTTTAAAAGCGAAACACATGTTCTAACGTGAATATTAAACATTCTCTAGGATAGCCATATATCAGGAAGAAAACAGATATCAATATACTGTATTTAAAAGATTGGAATAATGCAAATCATGTTATATGACTACAATGAGGTGAAGCTAGCAATAACAGAAATAAATTGGAAAATTCACAGATAGACAAGGTATGAAAATTAAGTTCACAAATAATCCTTGAAGAAGTGCTATGTAACACATTGCTGAATATTATGATGGTCACCTTGAAAACAATACCCTTGGAAAGCTATGCACTGGTGCTAGCACCTAGTCTACCCTTCAAGGCAATTTTGGGACTCTTTCTGGAATGTCTATCAAAGCCATAGTCCTATTACTATTAATGTCCTGGATGTCATCATAATGTCTTTCTTTCAATATTTCATTTATCTTCAGGCAGAAAAAAAGAGTCATTGGGGGCCAGATTGGATGAGTAAGGATGTTGTTCCAATACAGTTATTTTATTGGCTAAAATTTTTCTCATAGACAGTGCCACGTGAGTTGGTGCTTTGTTGTGATACAAGAGCCATGAGTTGTTGGTAAAAAGTTCAGGATGTTTTTGTCTAACTCTACTGTGCAGCCATTTCAGCACTTCTAAAAAGGCAACTTGGTATGACTGGCACAAATTCATGACGAACAATCCCTGTGATATCAGAAAAGGTTTGCAACATCAATTTGACTCTTGATTTGGACTGACAGAACATTTTTGGTCGTGGAGAATTAGCTGACTTCCGTTGTGCACTTTGATGCTTAGTTTCAGTGTTGTATTGGTACATCCATGTTTCATCACCAGTGATCACATGGCTCAAAATATCATCTTGCTTCTCCAAAAGGTCTTGGCAAACTGAAGCTCTGATATTCTCATGACAGCACACAAAAGCAATGCAACAGTAATGAGCACTACTCAGCAAGACACCATCATATATTGACATGAATACAGCTGTGAGACATTGATTTAACAATGTTATGAAACTTTACCAAGTTGTTTGTACAGTGCTGCCAACATAAGCACACGGTGGCAAGATTGTGAACTTAATTATCAGTTCTCCTATATGTTCTTTCATTATTATGTATGTAATAATATTTATTTTGAAACTGTTTCTTAACTGTTTTACATCGCAAATGAAGATGTTAAAATTGCTTCTAAAGTATTTATTTAGACTAGAGGTAAAATGTGTATAGTTTATGTGTGCAAAAATTAACTACACAGAAAAAAATGTGCTAGGATTTTAGTCACAAAAATGCCTGTAGCAGGAAAAAGAGGAGAGGGTCAGGAAAGGTTAGGAGAGACATCAGACTGTGATGCAAGGGTGATCCTGAGTGAAACAAGGAGAAAATATGTAGATGGATAGATACAGCTTAGACTAAAAGAGTTCAGCAAAATCATAATGGTGTACTCCCCACAAAATCAGCAAGCTGAGTGATCCTGTGTCTCTCTGGAGCATGTCTGGAGCAGTCTGTGAAGATGTGGCCTCCATACAAATGCAACAGTGGATCTCAAAGTCTGTCAGCTGGGGCCCTTGATAAGTTATAGTCAGTGTGACAGTCCTCTGAATCTGCTCTTCATGTCATGTAGATTTACTTCTCCAGTAGGTTTGAAGAGCAGCTCCTCTTTAATGCTTATGAATACTTTTCATAACGGCAAACTCAGAAAAGCATGCTAGTAGAATGAATCTCAGACTTCATAACTATTCGTATTCATGCTCTACCTCCCCAACCTGTCTTTTCTAAATACCTTTCATCCTCATCTACCACATCACCAGGTTTCATGGCTTCTCTGAAAATGTGACCCATGCCTTTTTTCTTTATGGGTTTGAATCTTTAATACCTTTCTCAAATGAGTGTTGCTCTAATACCTTTTTCATGTGAGTGTTGCTGCACATTACACAAAGTTACAATGGGCAAGGGAGTACCACAAGAGTTCTACACATTCTATACTCTTCAGTTTCTTGCATTTGTTCTAGATCCCTGTAACGTAGACGATAAATTCCAGGATGTGAAGAAGCCAAAAGAAAAACTGAGGAACCCAGGGAAGGAAGTTCATGGCATGTTAACCTCACTGGTGACTGAGTGGGTAGCATCACATGACATTCTGCACTGTGGGAAGTTTCCAGCAGCTTTTAAACGCCCAGCAAACAAAGGTGGCTATATGCCAGCCTACCACAAAATCTTCATTATAAGTTACATAACCAGCTAACCTGGTAGTGACGTTGGCAAGGAAGCCTGACTGACTCCATTTTCTATAAAATCACTCACAAGGAGCTTCTATTTCTGCCACATAGAATGTCTGAAAAAACAGAATGGAGAGTCTTTCATTTTTTTAACCTCAAAGTTACTTCTGAAAAGGCAATGACAGGTTAGAACTAGTAAAACCTTGTTTTAAAAACTTATCTTCCTCCAAATTTTTGACCTGCCTAGGGTTTGCTGTGATCTATTTGTAGTTACTGACCCCATGGAAAATAAAACTTGTTCTTGGAACTATACTGCCATAGACTCAACTCTCTGAGTGTTGTGTGAGTCCATGACAGCTATTTGTGTATTGTTTAGGCTTACATGTTAAATTTTATTTCTCTATTTATTACAAAAATATGTGAGCAGATGTTCTCACCTCTGAGTGATGGTGTGAAATGACTTTATCCTAGCCTCCGATATCCCTTTATTTCATTGTTATCCATTGTTTATAATATACATATAATGGACTAAAAATATGTCACAGGTCCAATGCAGAAATATTTTCCTGTTCTTTGCAGATCATTTCAATTTTGCCATTAAAATTTTTACACTTTATATTTATGACCATATTGATGTGTCATTTTTTTCTACTACTGACTGCTAAAAGGAAGTAATAAAATGAAATTGTAATCCAGCCATGGTCTTTGAAATTTTCCAAGCCATGTGGGTTTTGATCAAAGGTCAGGAAATGGCTTTCAAGCCAAAGTGGCTCATTGATGATTTTTGTGATAAAATGTTACTGGAACACATCCATAACCATTTTTTTGTTTATTATCTATTGCTGCCTCTGTTCATGGCATAGTTAATTGCAACAGAGATAGTAATGGCCCATAAAGCCCAACATATTTACTATCTGACAGATTACCATTACAAAAAATTTGCAAACCCTTGCTTTAGGCTTTTACAGTGATGTTATATGGTGGTTTTAGGAGAGAAAAAAAAAATAGTACACCCCAACATTATAACTCTGATTATCTCTTTATCTTTTCTTATTGAATTCTTCTTTCATCCTAAGTTCTGTTTCATGTACCAAGGAAGACAAAAGCAATGGAGTTTATGCTCCTTGCTCTAGTATTATCTCTTCTGTGAAAAATTTCCTAGAACTTTTTCACAAACATGGTTACCTCCACTTTTACCTTCCCTTAGGTCTTCATTTGTTTCACTCATTTTGCTTTTATAGCCTCCTCTCTTGGTTAGGAATTTTGGGAAACAATATCCTAAATATTAATTGAAAATAGGATCTATGATGGCCAAAATTATCACAAACTCCAATTTTGATTTTGTTACTCATCTACATTTTATTCTTAATTTTAATAATTATATTGTCTTTGTAATGAATCAGAAAACTTTAAATCTTTTCAACTCAACACGACCTTATCTTGATACAAAATACATATCAAAATACAAAACTATGGCGGTTATTGGGAAATTTTGCAAGATGAAAAAGATGAAATTAAAATTTTATTTCTAAACATAATGGTACAGGGACAGATATTCATGGTATTTACTGTAGGTACTTTAGTACCATCAACATATATTTATGAATCACTAGGTGAAGGTAATCATTTTATTATATTATGTATTTTTTCATTCAGCCTGTATCATTCCTCTTCAAATTTTGTGAGAGAAATATATGCCTGTACATATTGCTCTGCTCCTACATGCTGTACTTGATTATAACAGCAACAAGAGCTCTCTAAAAGATTTGAAAAGATATTTTTAAAGTTGACAAATGTGAATGCTTTGAGAGTAAGAGAAAGCATGGTTAAAGAATTAATGAAAGAAATATTTTATGTTATCACCCCCCTTCCTTCAAGGGGGTTTAAATACATTTTTATTGAGCATTTTACATCAAGCACTGAAGTAAGCTTTAGCAATGATATATTGGGGAGAAAAGAAAAAACACAATGGACACCTCTATAAATTAACTTAAAGACCTCATCACAAAGTAATTTTCTGAACACTGTCACAAAGTAACTCTTTCTTTTTTACTTTATTTTGCTTTCTTATTTTTTCCAGTTTTATTGAAATACAATTGACATATAATGTGGAATTAATTCAAGATATATAACATAATGATTTGATACACATTATATGTATATAATGAATTGATCACCATAATAAGTTTTATTAAATCAATCATGTCACGAAGTTACACATTTCTTTAGATGAATACATTTTTAATAGTAGTATTATGAATCATGGCTTTGCTTATTTTTCCTAATATTTCAGACATAGATGAAAAGTCTGTAGCATGGGATGTCGATTTAGAATGCCTGGGTTTGTTTGATTATTGAAATACTACCTACTAGGTTTCAGATCATTCACATAACCTCTCTGAGTCTCAGGATATTTATCTATAACATGATGCTTATGCTATAAATAACAATGTAGGTAAAATTTTAAAAAAATTTAAACACCACAGGGATGTTCATGAACATTTTCTCCTTAGTTAACCTAACATTGTAAAAAATTGAGTAACTCTTTCTTTACCCCACCCCCCATAGAAATTCATTTGTATCACTCACAAGGAGTTTATAGGATCCTAACTTGAGAAGACATTTTGCTAAATGACATGCCAAGTCATGGTTGAATAAAACAGAGAATTCGTTTTTGAATAAGTTCTTAACACCTAGTCTAGACTCTTGTTTCTAAATTGCCTCTTCAAGTTATCTTAATTACATCGTCCTTGAAATTAATAAGAACACTTTAATTACTCTTTTTATGTAACAATATACTTCATGTGTCCAAAAATATTTGAGTTATGAACAATGAACCGTGGTGACTGACAAAAGAAATTAAGAGGAAAATTGAGACAGCAGTCTGACTCCGAAGCATAATATCACTAACAACATTTAAAGAAAAAGAATAAGAATGCTAAAAGCAACAATTGGAGAATTTATTTTTCCTTTCAAAAATAGCAAGAACTTTTGTCTAGACAGGGTTTTATAAAAAAAAAAATGAGACTGTGATTTTAAAATAAGACTCCTTTCTCATTTTTAAATAAAATTCAGCCTTCATGAAACACAGAAAGAGCTGAATCAAGTTTGTCCAACCCCCAGCCTGTGGTCTGCAAATGGTCCAAGATGACTTTGAATGTGGCCCAACACAAATACATAAACTTTCTTAAAACGTTATGAGGTTTTTTTGAATTTTCTTTTTTTAGCTCATCAGCTTTCATTAGTGTTAGTGTATTTTACGTGTGGCCCAAGACAATTCTTCTTCCAATGTGGCCCAGGAAAGCCAAAAGATTAGACACCTCTGAGCTAAATAAATAAGAACTAGGACAAAAAAGATACTTAGGTTATTTTCTTCCTTTCATTTGACAGTAATTAAAATGTGAAAGATACAATTGTACATGTTTTATTTTACATTACTTTTTTTTTGTACCATCTTGTGTCTTTTCAAATATTGTGAAAGAATTGTATTCCTTTAAGTTTAGTTTCTTAAGCTTCTGACTACAGATGGTTGTTGATAATGGCAGAGAATTAACAGGTTGTTCAGAGCTCACTGTAAAAGAGAATAGAAAGAAGGAAAAGAAAAATTTTTTTAAAATAAGGACACTAATGTATTTGTTTTTATTTCATTACCTGTATACTACGAGAGGTTTTAGAAAATGATACACATTTCTTTAAAATTGGGTTGAATATGCAAATGAAGGACTTGGCTATTAATATTACTTCACACAGCTATTGTAAGAAGTAATGAATTAATGTGCGAAAAAGTCAAAACAAATCTTAGATATAAATGTCATTATTAAGAAGAAAAAGTCTCAGACCATATTGAAATCTAGATAGTTCTGCATAATGTCTCAGAAAATTTCTAGAAATAGAGGAGATTTTAATGAGTATGTTCTGATAAATTTTTATAAAGATGATGAAGGAAAAAATTACTCTTATTTAACTTAACTCCAACTTGAGTTACATGGGTTACATTATCAATTGAAGTTAATTTACTTGCTCTCTTTTGGTGAGAAACTGTCAGCTAAAAGCTATTTATGTTTGAGTATTATTAGAGCAGAGTAACAGTGAGAGATTGGGATACAGTAGATTTATTTTATGTTGATCGACTCTGAACTCAATAATGACAAATATCTTGGTGATCCAGGGAATGCAGCCAGACAAAGGAAGAAAATTTAAGTGGAAGTGAGTAGATGTGCAGCTAGTCTCAGTTATGAATATAATAATATTTGTACTTTTAGTAAGCCATTTAACCTCATTTAACTTCTGCTGTCAATACTGTAAATGTGGGGCCAATCATTTCTAAGCATCAATTCATTCTATTTTCATCTTTTTCAAATTTGTTAGTACATTACATTTAGTAAAATTTGAATATTGAATAAACACACATTTTAAAGATTTATTATATTACTGTAGCACTATCTAACAATTTACATATATATAGATGTATGCATAATCTCATGTAATTAAAGTGAGTTATGGTCTTTACTAGTGTATTCAGATGTTCTCTCTAATCCAGGCACTGTAAATAAATATAATTCTATGTAGTCTTTCTGATGTATCAATACAATGATACTATAATATTAATGATATTCACTTTTAAATATTCTGAACTCCCTTTATCCTTTAACGCTGATCCCTCTGGCAATTATATTCATTTTACCTGGTAGAATAAGAGTACCAAAAAAAAAAAAATAGAGAAAGAGATGGGTCTTCATTATTATTAATAATTTCTTAGGAGAAAACAGTCCACAGATATTCTGTTTTAACTTAGGTTGTTGCAATAAGAAAGAAAAGAATAATTTCATTTATAGAACTCTTCTGAATAGTCTGGACTCCTCAGTCCTATTCAGAAAAAGAACATTTCTGTTTTTGTTTGAATAGTGTCATGTTCAAAGGGATGGTGGTTAAAAAATCTGATGCATTGTCACAGAGAAATGTCACTAGAAAAATGTCATCTACTAATTCCTCTTGATGACAGAATCTCTAAGAAACTTTCACAGTTACCAGATTATGCGTGTAAATTGCTGAGTAATCAAGGCTGAAAAAAATTCTGTAGTAATTCACGTTGTATTTCTGAAGTATGTATTTTATATAATCACATTTTATATTTTAATACTTCTAATATTTAAAAAAAACAAATCTTAATGTAATGACAATCCAAAATAAAATTTTAGATGAAAATTACTATTAAGAATATTTAATTTGACAGGTAAGCATTGAGACTCAGAGAAGTTAGGTGGTCCATAATGCATATTATTTTTATTTAAAATACATATGATGGCAAATAATGACAGAATGCTAATGTGTTTGTAAGTTACCTAATAGCTTAGTTGTATTTGAAGAAAGGTCTATTCCCTTGAGTAGGCTGCATAAACGACAGCACACAAACATCCCAAAAAGTCAGATTGTGTCTTTCTTTCTTTCTGTGAAGCTTGGATATATTTTTTAAACCTCATTCGCAAGTTATCTATACTTTTTTATAGTAAACATTAAAGACCAGCAGCTAAAATTTTTCTTTCGACCACATAAGCAGGTGTTCGAAACAATAGTCCATTGATTCTCTCTTATTATATCCAAAGAGAGTAGGTACTAAGAATCTGGGTATAAAAGAATCTCAGTGAATTAATCATTGTTATTCTATAGCAAAATGGTGTGTGCTATTAAAACATGCATCAATATTCAGAATCTTGGAACGGCTTTCTGAACAAAATAATAAAAGAGATATGCCTGAGAATTATTTCTTTCTATAATCTTTTTTTTTTCACTCTGTAGAATATAAAATAAAATGAAGAACTTCTATTGAAAGCCAGAATATGATTGAGAATTTTACCATTATCTGACATAAAGTAAGACCATTTAAGCTTGTCTCCATGTAAGATTAATGCAACAAAAATTAATCAAATACCTAGCATGTGTCTATTGTTGTTCTAGTTGCTATAGTATAGCTGTGAAGAAGATAGGGTATTTGATTGTTGTGGATAAAAATTAGTAGTAGTTGAGTCACTGAAACTAAGTTTCAAATTCTATTAAAAATAATTTATTGGCACCTTCTCTGTTATCATAACTCTTTTTTAAATTTTCCACTCCAGTCCTTTCCAAAGATATGACAAATGTGCAATATTGTTACCTTCTTCAAAGGAATGAAGCCAATTAAATATACATTTTGGATACTTCCTTTGTTACATCTGAAGGTAAAAAACAAAACAAAACAGTAAAATAAAAACAGTACTGGCTGACTCACAATACTTTGTGACTCAGGTCTCATGCAGAACATGAAAACCACTCTGTTTTTTGAACAGGCAAGCATCATCTCAATCTTTTGCTCAGAATATTCAACATGATCAACACATTCTACAGAATCTACATCACAAAGCAGAACTAGATTATTCCTTTTAACATTTTTTATTTGGATATGAGAATACATATTATTTAAATCATTTTTGTTTACAGATGTAAAAGATTTAAAATCACAGATACCTGAATAATTTAGGAATGCTTGGCTCATTGATCACCACTCTGTTCACCTTGTAGTTATTTTGGGTATAGATAGTAGTAGTCAAACAGATTTTAAAAAATCGGCAATGTTTTGAAAAACTCAAATTATTTTTGAAAATACATGCAAAGAAATGTATGACAAGTCAATAGGATAAATTTCATACAAGTTGTATGAAAGTAGATTCTTATATGTCTTCTGGCCGTAGTGTTTCCCCTCCTATAGCACAAAGTACAATATTGAAGATCGATCATTACAATGTTTCTGAACTAGAGATTTTGTGACTCTAATAAGAAAAATACAGACTGTGACTTTTAAAGAAAAATCGAACTCATTGAATACATTGAAGAAAGTATTTTATCTTGCTTCATTTTCTCACTTCCCAATTCTCCTCATTAAATTACAGAGAAGCAAATCACTACTACAATTAGTGTTTTGGTGTCAAAATATTTAGGTTTATCAAAAACCACACCAATCTTGAGTCATAAAAACACACAAAATGTATTTGCTCTCCGCTGGGCAAGGAAAACTGAAAATGTCCTCTTCAGGAGGATGATATCTCCAATTAAGTTTGTCCTTATTCCTAAGGAACTATTATTTTAAAAAGTAAAGCATTTTTTTTCATACACTTTTTGGGGGGAAAGTAAGAGAAAAATAACAAATGCAAACTAAGAAATCAACTATAAAAAGATAGCTATTAAAAGAGATGGAGAATCTCAAATTTAGCAAGCTGTTTCTTATTGAACTCTGGGGTCTACACTGTTCCATTACCTCTTTCTAAATCAAGGGATGCCATCGAAGAAAAAATCTCCTGCAATCCAAAATGGAATTATTACTGGCAGCAGAAATAAAAAGGATTAACTATCTTAATCAACTATTATGTTACATTCTTTCCTTGCAGCTATCCACAATGGTTCATTTCCACATTACCAAGAGTCTGTTACCTGGCTATTATAGTTATTGTGTTCAAAGTGCATCAGAAATAATTACAAGGATTGAAGGAGAAGTATTTGCAGACAGTGAAGTGAAAATAAGAAGTTACTCACTCTATTATGTTTTCAATCCTTTTGTATTAAAGAATAAAAACAGTGGATCTAAAGATGGTGGCATGAGAGGAGAATCCCCATATCTACCTTGGAAGGTACTTTTGAACAAAGGGAAATCCACAGGGGAAACCCTGAGAAACACCCTCAACTGAGAGAACCATGCAATGCAGAACAACACCTGAAGGTTATAGGAAAAAGAGGCGAGTGGGAGAGGGAAGGGGAAGAAACAGTACAGGGACGGAAATGTGGAATGTGACCCAGGGCTGGCAGAAAAAGAAGGGTTGGGGGACTATGGTCAAAGTGGAGCTAGATGCTGGGCAAGTTGGAAGCCAAGACCCAAAGATAGTGGAAGCCCCATGAGACTGTGGACAATTTAACATCTGACCTCAATGCAGCACACCATGCTCTACTCAGATCACCATGCCTGACGTGAAATAGGGACCATGGAGCAGGGGTGGCTGAACTTCTCAGCAGTGAAAGAGCAGGGCACCAGACTGCCAGCAGCAGCTCATTGGGTCAAGTCCCTGGCTTAAAAAGGTGGCATGGCTGAGCTGAGTAGAACTGGCTATTAGGGTGCAG
>PVKE010047429.1:0-11928 GCA_004027555.1 Craseonycteris thonglongyai | reverse complement strand
TCTTTATTATTTATTTTCTCTTATGATTCTCTCTGTTATTTAAATTTGGCAATGCTCTGTGATTTTTTTCTCTGTTTTTTCTTGTTTTATGTTATGTGTCTCAGTTCTGGATTTTTTTTTTTTCCTGAGTGATTTCCATTAAGTTTATATAAAATAAAGTTTCATATGAACAATAGTTCCTTTTCTTAAATGTGCTTCTTATAGTCATTTCTCTTTGGAAATTCAGATCTTTACTTTCTCTCCTTTTATGTTTATATTGTCACAAATTATCCTTATTTATTTTGACTTTATGTTCCAGACTAAACAGCCTCATTTACTATTTCCTATAGTATAGGCCTTGTGCTTGAGAATTCCTCAGTTTCTGTGTATCTGGAAAGGTCTTTATTCCCCCTTTAAATCTAAAGGATAACTTCCGGATAAATTATTCTTGGCTGGTAAATTCTCCCTTTCAATAGTTTGAATATTGGATTATACTCCCTCCTGGCTTATAGGGTTTCTGTTGAGCAATCTGATGATAATCTAATGGACTATTTTTTTTTATAGGTTACTATCTTTTTTCCCCTGACTGCTTTTAGAATTCTTTCTTTGTTGTTGATCTTTGATAACGTCAAGATAATGTGTCTTGCAGAAGGTCTGTTATGGTTCAGGTGCTTAGGTGTTCTGTTTGTTTCTTGGATTTGAGGATCCAGTTCTTTCCATAGGTTTGGAAAATGCTCCTCAACACTTTGTTTAAAAGGATTCTCGGTGCTCTTTTCTTTCTTCTCCTTCTTCTAAACCCATTATCCTCATGTTATTTTTTTCTGATGAAGTCAGCTAGTTCTTGTAGTGTTCTTTCATTTTTTATAACTCTGAAGTTATTCTCTTCTTTATATCATTTTCATATTTCTACCATTGATATCACTAATTTTTTCCTTTATGTGGTCAGCTTTGTTTCCTAAATTAGCAATTTTATTCTTCATCTCTATACTAAGTTCTTTATCTCCAGTATTTCTGTTTTTTTCTTTTTTAGAATTTCAATATCTTTGTTAAAATATATATTTTTAATTTATTGTTAAATTTGATGAGTGTATTTCCTTTCTCAGTTCATTAAGCTGCCTATATGCATTTTCTTGCATCTCATTGAGCTTATTCAGAATTGCAATTATACGTTCTCTGTCATCTAAACACAAATTGCAATGTCTTTAAGTTCTTTTTCTAAATATTTTTCATTTCTTTTCTGAGCTGCTTTGTTCCCTTCAATATTTATCATAGTTAGTGCATTTTTATTCCTGGACATCTATCTATAAGACTGGATCTTGCCACGGGTTCATATGAAAAGTTTTATTTGTTTGTTTGTGTGTATACTTATTTGTTTGTTTGTTTTTGTTTCATACTAGGTGTTTTGGAGCATTTTATTTTCTCTCTTGGGCTCAGTGGACCCTGCTGCTGGTTTCAGCCAGAAGGTTGGGAACAGGGTTTGTTAGGTGAGATGAAGGTTTGTCAGTGGCACTGGATAATGGCGATTTTCAGTTCACAGTTTACAGTTAACTGCCCTGTAAGCTCTGGGTGGAGGTGAGGAAGACAAGCTCCAGGCTGGTGTGGGGGAGGCAGCCAGGCTCTGTGCCTTTGATTCTGCCTGGCAATGAAGGCAGTGCAGATTTACACATTCTATATGGCCCCATGTTTTTGTCCTGAGTGCTGGGTTTAGCTGTATTATAAACTGGTCCCTCAGTGGGGAATGCACGAGGCCAGAGAAGGCATGGGTGCCATCATCAAAGTTCTTTGGTTCTCCTTGGACCACACTAAATTTCAGATCCACATTTCATGCTTGCTACATCCCAGACTTTCTTTCTTCTGGGACTGCACGGAGCACAGGGCCTGCATTCTGCACCTGCTGTCATCTCAGTCTTTTTCTACCAGAACCACAATGAGTTCTGGACCTGCATTTTGCACACACTGCATTGCAGTCTTTATTTCTCCCAGGATAGTGCTGCTCTCCAAGATCACTTTTCTCAGCCCTCATTCCACTCCTTCTCTCTCCCAGGCTCCAAACAGCATACTGCAGCCCTGTCTCCGCACTTTTATCTCCTCTTCCGCTCTCCTCTTTTTGTCCCAACCTGTAGGTGTTTCCTTGCAATGAGTGGGTCTCTCAGCTATGGTTATGCTTATATTTTTTTTGTTGAATTATAGTTGTTCAATGTGTTGTAGTTTCCAGGAGAGGATTCAAGAAATTCCACTCATATCACTGTCTTGATGACATCTCCTTATACACCTGAAATTTGTATTAGTTTATCAAGCAATTATTCCATAATATCATTCACCTAAAAGATACAGAAGAGTGGTACTTCTCAACGTGGTTTGCACATTTTACTTACAACAATGCAGTGACACATTAGGAATTTCTGATTTAGTTTTATTTTTGACATCAGTGATCAGTGATTTTTACCAAAAGGCATTTTAGTAATATAATTTTTTGTAAATAACAATGAATAGTTTATTAATTAGGAGGGTGACATTAACCCACCAAAAATGTGTAAAAAAATTGCATGAAAATAAAAATAGAATAAAACTGTTATAAAGCAGTCTTATTGATGTTGTAGTTCAGAACACAGACATAAAACTGTCACTAGAATATTCACGTGTAGGAATGCAAGGATAGCTCAGCGGTTCATCACTTGCCTTGCAATGGCAAGGTCCAAACTTCAATTCCTGGCTCATGCAAACCCATATGCTGAATTGCAGCACAACTGGTAACCACTGGAATGGCTCCGCAATGAAGGGCCCCTGCTTTGGTTCCCATGCCAAGTGGCTCCATAAACCATGTCACAACTAATTATGTACAAATATGGAGACTGTCTGGGCCTCCCTTCCTCCTCTCTCTCTGTCTCTCACCTTATCTCAAGCAATAAAATAAAATCATTAAAAACTATTTTAAAAATTAAAAAAAGAATATTAAAGTATAATTATATATTTTCAAATTACAACTGTTCAACAAATCTTATAAAACCAAACTAATCTGGAAAAGGTTCAGACAGTTTCACATTCCAGAACAGTGTTATTTCACACAAATACACACTTCTGTGAACTGCGATGGGTAGTAGCATTGACATATGGCTGTGTTCTGACATAAGGCACTAGATCTGAATATACCACACACTTGCCTTATGTTATGTTACCAGTTACATGCCAGTGAATTTATTGAAATGAAAAATAACTAAACATTTTAAAATACAGTGCACTTAAATGACAAACAGAATTTGAAGCAAGACTGAATCTTCAAACACATGTAGTCTTTTTGTTTTTATGCTTAGTTTTCCATCACTGGAAAAAATACCCATCACTAAACCCTGATATAGATTCTTAGCCACTTTTCTCTCTTCTATTATTATGATCACTGTTCATATGTTCATTCTGGGGCATAATCTCCTACAAGGGCTCATCCATTCACAGAGGTCATTCAGTTTCCCTGCTCCTTTTCATTGGTAGCTGGGGACATGAGGATAAGAGCTTGCAGAGTACCTGACAGGGAAATGATACCCAGGAGTCTATCTTATTTTTATTTCTATTGCCACCAGCCCATGGGCCTCAGCTATTACAATTCTATCCACAATAATTTTAAGTATGTCCAATTTATTGCACTTCACAACACTCTCAAAATACTGTGAACGGTGCTGATGAGCCTGGGTCACTGTGATATCTAGGTGATTGTATATAGTTTTAGAAGCAAGGTTAATCACATCAAACTTGAAATAAATAGCTACAACTTGTCATGATTCATCCACAACAGGCAAGGTAGACATTGGTCTTTCCACAAAGACAGGTATTCAGTCCATTCATGATGGGAGTGTCTAGGTGTATGAAAATGGTGTTGTGGTAGGTCCCAGTTCCAGCTGCATCCAGTTTCTGCTTTAGGAAGGCAGGCTTTTGCATATTAGGCATAAAAACCTGGAGCAACTTGAGGATTCTTTTGTAGGAAAGGATATGAAGTGCATTCCCACTGACAGTTCAATAACTGGCAATCTGAGGATTTTAGTTTAATCGAGTATACAACATCTGAAGATATATTCACTAGAGGCTTAAACATCCCTTGTAATTAAAACTGCATATTTCTGTTTTTTCTTTTTTTTATGTACATTTATTTTGGCTCTTATTGTATATATGTATATTTCCATGATAGGATAGGGAGAAACACATTCTTTTATTTTGTTTTGTTTTTCTGCCTTTTTAAATTTTATGCTGTGCAAGGAACAGACACAGAACAGGTTGCCAAGTGTCAGTGGCAGTAGCTCATGTGTAGCCCACAAGGAATGGCATGCTGGAGACGGTCTTATGCATGCCATGCACATCTCATTGTTGGTATAGTGTGTTGGCCCTGACAGCCATCTAGTACTCCAGCCAACACTTGGTCATTACCAGCAGCTGCAGCATGTTCTGCATCTCCCACAGCCTCCACTTGAGGGTCGTCAGGGTGTCCTCATCAGTGAACACCGTGTTCATGATCTTAAACTGTGGGGTTTCCCTGCATGGTCCCACATTGGGGTGTCCAGTCTGACACTCCAGTTTTGTGTCACCTTCAGCCAGTACTCCTTGGCCATGATGGACCTTTTCCAGGAGCAACTGTTTTCTGCCTGAAAGATTTTCCGCAGTATCTGTGGGGGACATGCTGGGTGTCATGGAAGAAGCATGGGGTCAATCTCCCTCTGTGTTTCAATGTCATATCTTTCTAAGTTATCAATCTGTACCATGGGTGATTGATAATATTTTTTTTTTTTTGAGAGAGAGAGAGACGGAGAGAGAACTGAACTAGGGGAGCTCCCAGTTCAGCATATGGGTCTGCATGGGCCGGGGCCGGGACTCACCCTCGGTCCCCGGCGCTGCAAAGTGAGTGCTTAATCCACTGAGCCATCTCAGCTTCCCCAGATTTATAGTATTTATGTAGCTTATTTATGAAATCTGTCATTGTTAGCATTTCTAAATATATTTGTTTTTTCCTCTTCCCCAGAGGCTGAAACACAATTGGCTACTAAGGCAAGGTGGGCTTTTTGAACTTGTCATGTAGTATCTAAGACAACAAGCTCAGAACTGGTTGGGATGATGTATAACAGTTGTGTGACCTAATTAACTGCATGCAAATACCACTTTGAGTCTTACTCTTCTTGCAGCTAGAACTTCTCCAGCATGCCCACTTCCATAGGTCCCTGCGCCAGCTCAAATATTCATTCAATAGCAAACATTTGATTTGTTTGTCCTGACCTTGAAATGACTTGTTAGGACATCTGCATACTACAGCCACCTGGGAAATGCCACACTCCTTCTGGGGCCCACTGGTTTGTAGTAATACTTCCTCCCAAACCTCACACCAGACCAGAACTGAGGAACAAAACATTCACACTTCAGGGCCCCTGGTGACTCTGGAACCCTGATTGACAGCAAGGTCCAGTAAGCCAGTTCTGGCTTCTGCCCAAAAGCCTACTATTGTTCACCAGCCATCTGGGAGCCCACCCTGACCTGCCATGCACTGAGCTCTTAACCATCCAAGTGGGAGTTACATTTGCATTCTCTCTTCTTCCTAATGCTAAGAGCTTCCACATTGATCCCAGAAATACATTCAGTCACTAGTCCATAGCCTAGAGATGAGTACTTAATGGAAAACATTGGAAATTTCAGTACTACATGCAGCTAACAGCCTCAGGTTCTGCCACTCAGTAGGTGAAAATCTCTGACATTCATTCTGTGAATGTGGACTTTGTGATCCCTCCTCCATGATGAGTTAAGTAAAATATGTCAGTCTGAAGAGGAAAGAAACCATGTGATTTTTACTCCCATAAGAGATTACAAGAGAAGGCAAGAAACTGGAAACTGGGATGGCTCAGCAGGTTAAGCGCTTGCTTTGCAGCCCTGGGGACTGAGAATTGAATCCCAGCCCCAGCCCGTGCAGATGCATATACTGAACTTGGATGTGCTTTCCATGTGGGAGGCCCCCAGTTTGGTTCTCCCCACCAGTTCGGCTCCTCGCTTGAGGTGTCGTGCCTCCCATGGTGGGGGGCGGGGGGCAGCCCAGTTCCTGCCCTGTACAGCCCCCACCCACCTGTGTGGAATGAGCCATGTAAAAAACTGATGACATACAACCATGAAGACTACTCTGGGCCCTCCCCCTTCTCTGTGTCTCTCTCAAAATCAATAAAACAACCCTTTTTTTTTTAAAAAAAGCAAGAAACAAAAATACAAAATAACACAAATTTATGGATACAGACAGCAAAATGGTGGTGACCAGAAGCTAGTTGGGGCAGGCAGAGAACGTAATTTATAAGCTGTTCAACCATAAGATGAGGGAAAGAAACTAGACACAGATGCAGAGCCCATGATGGATTATACGCATGCTGTGTACATCTGAAAATCATATCAGGTTAACAACAAACGATTCACCAATATAATTCACCTTAAAAATATATAGTCACAGGGTTTGTACTCCTAAACAAGGTTTATAAATGTTACTTAATACAATTGAGTGACAAAAAATTTCACTATTTTTTTTATTTTTAAAGTCAATTCATGGGGATATCCAGCATTAAACATTATAGTAATGAACATGTCAAACACCTTAATATTCTGTCTTGTAAGTGTGAGAAAGTAAGAAGTATATATTGAACAATTTCTGATGTTATCTTTTTAATGACAGAAAAGCTAAAGGGTAACACATTCTGTTTTATATATAAAATTTATTATAATTAAAATAATGCTATGCTCCTGAATACATCCTCCAGTTATTAATATTTGTCAATTTTTTTAATATGTAGAAAAATTAACTGTCCACATGAGTAAAAGTGGGATTGTGCTATAATGCATTTCCTTAGCCTTGGGGTAGAATATGGTGCCAGGGGAGACAGGCAGGTCCCAACTCTTCTATTGTAAGTTTCACCTTTATTTGTGTATTCTCCTTTCTGAAATTCTATTGTGATTTTTTTCCTAGAAACTATCCAGAATCTACTAAAAATGATAAAGGATGCTATGAGTTAAATGATGAAAACCCTGATGAATGGATTCTTGGGCAAATGCTCTTCACATATTATATTAGACATGGGGCACGGGGAGGGCAAAGGGGGTGAAGGTGACCAATTGTATGATGGGTTCTAACTAGATTTACTGTCTGGTGCTTACAAATATCAAATCATCAGGCTGGCTACTTGAAATACATGTAGTTTCAGACACATTTTCAGTCACAATAAATTAATAAACATATGACACAAGAAATTAAAGAATAAAGCATGATGACACTTTATAGAAAATGAAAGACTCTGTAGTATCTTTTTAGAAAAACATCTTAGAGATGCCAAGGCAAAGCACCCTTTGGTCATCATGAACTCGGTTCTAAGCTTTTCCCTCAGGTGGATCAGGCTTCCAATTATCCTAAAGCTTGGGCACATTTTTCTCTTCTGGAAGACACGAAGGTCTGGTTTTCATGCAGATTCTGCCCTCCCCGGGGCAGGCCACCGAGCATGAGCAAAGCAAGCCAGAAATGACGCTGCGCACCACCTGATGGCTGTGGGGATGCAACACATGAAGCTCAAACCTTAGGTCTTTTTTTGGCAGGCTTTCGTTAAACTAATTTCATTTGTTTAATTTCCTTTATGCTTATTAAATCCATGTACTTATTTAAGTATAGTCAGTATGCAACATTACATTAGTTTGAGGAGCACAATACAGTGGTCTGACATTAACATAATTTACAATGTGATTAGATTTAGTCTAGTTATCTGTCACTGTTCAGTCTATCACACTATTATTGACCATATTCACAGCATTATTTTCACCCACCCTCCACACCCATGCCCAAGAATAAATTTACAGAATTCTGGATAAAAAAAGCGTGAAACTCTCACACACTCATCCAGACCTTGATACACACAGCAGACACTTGACACACATGAAGATTTACACTCACCCTTAAGCAGATATACAACACATCAAACACACATTCAAACACACCTGGGCACTTATGGACATTTTCTCACAGACACACATGCAGAAACATGCAATTATACATGCTTCGACACCTACACATATGTCTCTCACATACATCCCACCCAACACACAGAGACAACAAAAAACCCAGGCTGCTGCTCACATAAACTGAGTGTCTCCACACGTAGAGACATGGCACATCAACACAATACCTGCAGCAGGGCAGCTCAAGTTAGGATAGCCCCTGCAGTCCCAGTGTGATACCAGCACAGAGAGGCCCTCAAAGTCAGGCATGACACACAGCCTTTTCTTGAACCACCATGCCTTCAGCACCTGCCTGCCTGGGCCTTAGTAAGTCTCAGCCCTCTGGCTGGCCTTGGCTCAGGAAAGGAGGGAATATCCCTGGCAGCCTGGCTGGGAGGAAGGGGGCATGCTGCCTGCACTATTTTATCCATAGCCCATAGTAAAAGAAGCCACCAAACACTTGCTCTAAGAACTCACTCCCCTGATGCCCCAGCCTGGCTGGGTGGTGGGTTTGACAGGACCAAGGGATCTCGGGGTTGGGGCATTGGTCAGGGTCCAGGGCCCTGCTGCGGGGGGGGGGGGGGGTAATCCAGTTTGAGGGTGGGGAAGAAAAAATTAAGCTGAAAAATGATGCAATGGTTAGATTGTGGATGATGGATTGTGATGGGGTGGGGGTGAAGAAGGTGAGAGAGTGGGAGAGAGAGGAGAATGAGGTGAATGGATGTAATGGGACCTGGAGGAAGAGAGGAATAAGGTGGTTGGTAGTTGGGGGGTGGGTGAGTATGAAGGAATAGAAGATGGAAGTGGAGGCTTTGAGGAAGAGGCCAATGGAGAGGGAAGGGAAAGGGAAGGAACACGGCTCTGGGGTGAGAGAGAGTACAGCGGAAGTGTGGAGGAGGGGAGAGGCCACTGACTGGCCAGGATCAACTGCATGGACAACAATGCCATTTATTGAGAGCTAGTCCTCCCTCAAACGATCATTTATTGGGCAACTCACTGGTGTCTGTCACCGTGTCTAGGTGGCTGAATTCATGTCAACTCACCCCTGCCCTCCCAGAGCTCTCCTCAGAAGGTTCAGTTTTGCTTCAGTGGAAACTCAGGTGAGAGCCAGATACAGTGGATGTTCTAAAGTGGACTCAGTGGATAGGAAAAGTGGATTTTCTTCACCCCTTGCTCAGTCAATACACGTGGAGCTAAAGCAGTAGTAGGGGTGACCTTGAAAGCAAGGGCAGGGGTGAGATTGTAACCTCAGCTGTCCAGCTGTCCCACAGGCCCCCTGTTGCCTGGCTAAGAGTGGCAGGGCTGTGACTCCCAGGCAATTTCAGGTCTGGTGATCTTGGTGCTAGGCAAAACCAGGCCCACTCTTATACGGGGCTTTCTCTAAGTCCTGGTTGCTTCAATCCAGATGGCATTTGTTGAAAGAGGTTTGTAGTAACAGTCAGACTTTACTGGGCCACTGATACAGGGCTCATTCAATAGCAAACATTTGGTTGGTTTGTCCTGAACTTGGAATGACTTGTCAGGAACCCTGCATGCAACGGGTCCTCTGTATAATACCAGAGTCCTCCTTGAGGCCACATTAGTTCATGGGATCATCAACACATTGTCCTTACTGCAGGCCAGACCAGAGGGTCAGGGTGTGCCCTCTACTGTCCCAGTGCCTCTGGAGTCCCCATGAACAGCAACGCTCAGTAAGCCAGCTCCGGCCACTGCCAGGGGACCAGCCATTTCTCTCCAGGCCACTAGAGCCCACCCTGACCCACCACTCCCTGACCTCTTTTGCCATCCAAGTGGAGTCCACGTTTGTGTTCTCTCTTTGCTCTAATGCTACCAGATTCCCCTTTGGTAGAATGGATCTTCAACAGACAAAACTAGGAAGGCCTTGATTTCATTTTGTTTGCGTTTAAATGAATTTGCAGAGGTGTCTAACACAGATTATTTTAGAAATCTGAAAATATTTTTAAAGATTTATTTAAAAAATTTTTTCTGACAGAGAAAGACAGAGAGAAGGGGGAAAGCCCAGAGCAGTCTCCATAGTTGTACATCATCAGTTTTTGATATACTATCACTCCACAGGTGGGCAAATGTCTGCACAGGGCCGGAACCAGGCCAGGAACCAGGCCAGGGGCTTCCTGTGTGGGAGACACACCCCTGCAAGCTGGGGGCCTCCGGCATGGGAAGCTTGCCCTGATGAGAACCAATCTGGGGGCACATCCCAGTTCAGTATATGGGTACACACGGGCCAGGGCTTGGATACAATCCTCGGACTCCAGGGCTGCAAGGCAAGTGCTCAAACCACCGAGCCATCCTAGCATCCCCTGAAAATAATTTTTTAATTATATATGCATCACTGTTTCATGAATACATATCAAACATGGTAACCTGGTGTAAAACCTAGATAGACTAAAGAGTGTGTATTCAACTATTATTGATGCTAGAGCCTTTCAAGATAGAACAGTTAAAGTGTAATTAATTACTTGGGGGGGAATAAAAAAATATTGAAATAATGCTGATATTAACTATGTTCTCCATTTTTCAATATTTTTCAATTACCTAAACTGTGTAATAAAATTAAGTCTTGATGAGTCTTGATGTCAATTAATTTAATTTTATTATTTTTTTTTGCCTCGAACTAGGAAATGGTTTAGGTTATAGTTGAGTTTATAAGGTTATGGTTATAGTTAGCTTTGAATTTAGGTTTTGTATTTTAATGAGAATTCACATCAGTATTAGGTTTAGAGTTAAGGGCTGGGATAAGGTTAGGTTTTGGTTTTAATTCAAATTTGAGTTTATGATTATGGTTAGGTTTAGGGTTAGCATTAGTGTTAGCTTTTAGTTTAGGGTTGGGTTTGCCTTAGGCTGTGTTTAGGGATAGTGTAGATAAAGCCATGATTAGGGTTTGGTTTAGAATTGGGAATAAATTTGGGATTTGGATAAGGGCTTGTTTTAGGATTAGGGTTAGAGTTACCGATAGGGTTAGGGTTAAATTTTGAGTTCCGTTTAGTATGAGAATAAGGGCTAGGGTTAGGATTAGCTTTAGGTATATAATCATGGTTAGTGTTAAGGTTGAGTTTATAATTAGATTTAGCATTATAGTTAGCTTGCAGGTTATTGTTTGGGTTTTATATCCATTGTAGTTATGGTTTGTGTTAAGATAATGGCTAGGGCTTGATTAAGTTTAGGGTTAGAGTTAAGGTTGACATTAAGTTTTGAGTTAAATTTAGGGTAATGTTTAAGGTAAGTGTTAGGGTTAGAGTTAGATTCAGGATTAAGGTTGAATTTATGATTAATTTTAAAATTAGAATTAGTGTTATGGTTTACATAGAGGTTGGGTTTTGGTTTAAATTAGGGTTCTATTTAGGTCTAGGGATTGATTTATGGTGACTTTTTAGGCTTAGAGTAAGGTTTAGTTTATGTTTTTAATAGTGTGATAGTTTTCATTAGGGTAGGGTTGGAATAAGGGGTATGTTTCTGATGAGGTTTAAGGTTTGGTTAGGGTAAGTTTTAGGTTATTAGATTGGGTTAGAGTTTGGGTTAGATTTCTAGTTACATTTAGGATTGGGATTAATTGTAGGGTTACCTTGGAAATTAGGGTTAAATTTATATTAGGTTTACCATTAGTGGAAGGGCAATGGTTAGAGTTGACTTCGTAATTAAGGTTAGGTTTAGGATTCGGGTTAGAGTAAGTTTTGAGATGAAGGTTTTGGTTAGAATTAGGGTTAGGGTTAAGGTTAGGGTTAGGATTAGGATTAGAATAAAGGTTTACCTTAAGGGTAGTTTTAAGGTTAGCATTGAGTTAGGTTTTGAGTGAGGAGTATTAGGTTTAGAGTAAAAACTGGGGGTTTACTGTTAGGGTTGAGCTTATGGTTATGGTTAAAATTGTGGTTAGGTTTAGATCAGGCATGTCCAACCTGTGGCCCAGGACAGCTTTAAATGCAGCCCAACACACATTTTTAAAACATT
>PVKE010047428.1:0-11928 GCA_004027555.1 Craseonycteris thonglongyai | reverse complement strand
CCTCCAACCCGATATATCTGGTGCCCACTCCCCCCTCCCCATACAACTCTCCCTCCCCCATCCACCCTCCTCCCTCCTCTCCAGGTAAACACCAAACCATTGAGTGTGTCCATAATGCTGGTGCCCTCTCCCACCTCCCCTCCCTCTCTCCCTCCCCCCTCCTCCCCTTCCCTCAGGCAATCACCAAGTTATTGGGTGTGTCCATAGTAGACCAAATACTTTTAACTTGTAAGTGAATGTAAATGATCCCTAGAAAATAATACAGAGTTAATCTTTTCTAATAGTTAATCATTAAAGCCATTAATATATTGGCAGTACCATTTGAACAACACTAATGCAGAACTTGGAGTTTCTTGTCAAGAGTGGATAAAGTTTATCTTTTTACTGCTGCTTACTAATGACTTGATCCAAAGAATTAAGTCTTTTTAGCCAGCACCCTTATTTCCCTTTCCCCTGTCTTGCTATGTGCCTTGTGAGTTCTTGTTCGTAGATTAGGGAGCATTACTGATAGAGTCATAGTGTGCAGCCAACACTCTTACAAATTTATAGTTTCCAATCTGAGTTGGACTCAACAATTTTTGACAGACTTTAACCTCTTCCTTTTAGCTTCCTTTCTCTTCTTTATTAGAGGTATACTAATAGTCATTATTCTTTTCAAGCACCCCTTTTATTGCATCTCCTACACTCTCAAGATAATTTAACCACATACTTTATAGGAGACCTTCCGGTCCAATCTCCCTCAATTTCCTTCATCTTTCTAAACATTTGTATGACAGTGTACATATATATTTTCTTCCCTCCTGTCTCAGAAAGGCTCATTTCTCTTCAGGACTGCTTGTGTACTGAATTCCGTTATTTTCCTTTGACTGCTTCCATTCATATAAACATGTTCACATCCCTGCCCTGGCCTAAAAAATCACCACCATCAAAAAACCCACCTTTATACTACCTACCCCTCAAGAAAATACTCTGTATCCATATGGTGTGCATACTTTATTATTTTGTTTGATATTTTCCACATCCCACTGGACTCATACACAGTGGTAACTTGGTATTCGTCATTAATTGGTTCTAGGAGGTTGCAACGAATACCAAAAAGGACAGTACCAAACAGATTTTTCCCATAAGGAATGATGTAAATAAATTCAATGCATTCCTAAACCAAAAATACATAAAATGACCACAGAAGCTAAGATAAGATCGCAAAGGGGTTGTGAGTCATGAGGCAATCAACACTGAAAATTCTAGTTTGCTTGTTAAGTACTAAATCATGAGTCCTGTGACAAAATTTTCACATCAGAAAAATTTTGGTACTCGTTGAGTACCAAATTCAACGGGCTTCAAAGCAGTTGAGTACCAAGGTATGACTGTATTTGCAATAGTAATAGCTATGTTATATGCTAATTCACTAACCTCTGTGATTCCTGGTACAGCTGATTCGTTTAGGATTAGACACTTAATTTAAGTAGGGCCAGAGTCCTTTTTTAGCAATTTTGAAACGAACTGAAAAAATTTAAAAAAATCTTAACTCCTCCATGTCTTTGTGTGCCTGGACTGTAAAATGCAGGGCTCCAGAGCTCTTGATGGGCATATTTCCTCCCATGTGGGCCAAGGAAGCAATGCAACTAAGTCTGGAAAAAGGAGGAGAGAAAAATGAAGCAAAAGAAAAAAAGAAAAAGATGCTAATGATCCCTGGTTCCACGGGTTTCTGAGACCCAGCCACATTATTGACCTTTCATTCTGAGATACCACAGTATTCTTATAGTAAGCTCTTCTCTTAAGCTAATTCAAATTGGATTTCTGTTACTTGGAAACAAAAAGCCCTAACCAATCTACTTTTTTTTCTTTTGCTAGCAAATTTCTACACTACCAGTTTTACTCTACTTCCTACACAGTCCTTAGTCTAATATTGTTTGACTTTAACTCCTACTACTATGTTGTCACATTGTCCTGTTTTCATGTTTTATTTTAATCTTTTGTAGCATTTGACCTGTTTACCAGCTCTCATTTAATCTCTTTGAGTCTACAACACTGCCAGTCTTTCCCAATTCTCCTTTTAAAAGCAAAGAGCTAAACTTTACATCAGGCATGTCTAACCTGCAGCCCAGAAAGGCTTTGAATGCAGCCCAACACAAATTCTTAAAACATTATGAGATTTTTTGCGACCTTTATTTATTTATTTTATTATTATTTTTTTTTAGCTCATTGTCTATTGTTAGTGTATTTTATGTGTGGCCCAAGACAGTTCTTCCAGTGTGGCCCAGGGAAGCCAAAAAGTTAGATACCACTGCTACATAATGTTTACTGTATGGTAGGCAGTGTCCGAAACACTTTACAAATATTTATTTAATCTTCACAACAACCCTATGAGGAAATTTTTTGCAAGGAAGTGATTCTATAGTATCACATGATGCAGATATAAAAGTTTATTGAGGAAAAGCTTAACAAGGTGGGTAGTAGTAGAGTACACATAGTCCCCCAAAGTCTTATCCTGCAGTTTAGGTCAGTCATAGTCCGTGCACCATGATCAAAGTTGCAGTAGAGAGGAACTCTGCCTCCATAATATTCTACTTATTTATTAGGTTGGGGTGAGACAGGGGTGGGGCAATCAAAAAATGTTTTCAACAAACAGAAGTCCAGGACCAAACAGCTTCACTGGTGAATTCTGCCAATCATTCAAAGATTTAATTCCTATCCTTCTCAAACTATTACAAAAAATTGAAGAGGAGGAAATGCTTCCAAACTCATTTTGCAAGGCCAGCACTACCCTGATACACAAAACAGTCAATGATACCACACACAAAAAAAAGATTATAGACCAATATCCCCGGTGAGTGTAAGTGAAAAAATTCACAATATATTAACAAACCAAATCCAATAATACATTAAAAGAACCATACACCATAATCAGTGGGGATTTATTCCAGTGATTCAAGGTTCAACATCTGCAGTTCAGTCAATGTGATACAGTAATTTAACAAAATGAAGGATAACAATCACATGATCACTTCAGTAGATGCAGTAAAAGCACTTGATAAAATTCAACATCATTTATGATAAAGTAGATAAAGAGGGAATATAACAACATAATAAATAAGAAATATAAATGAATGGGACTATATCAAACTAAAAATGCTACACAGCAAAAGAAACATCAAAAAATAAAGAGGCAACCAACCAAATGGGAGAAGATATTTGCAAACAATACCTCAATAGGAGACATCCAAAATATATAAAGAACTCATAAAACTCAACAACAAAATATCTAATTAAAAAAATGGGCAGAGGATCTAAACAGACATTTCTCCCAAGAAGACATACAAATGGTTAACAGGAATACTTGTATGAAAAAGTGCTCAACTTCACTAGTTAGTGGGGAAATGCAAATCAAACCATAAAGAGATACGACTTCACTCAAACCTGTTAGAATGGCTATAATCAACAAGACAAGTAATAAATACAAGTGTTGGAGAAGTAGGGGAAAAGGAACCATCATCCATGGCTGGTGGGAATGTTAATTGGTGCAGCCACTATGGAAAAAAGTAGGGGAGTTCCTCAAAAAATTAAGAATAGAATTAACATATGACCCAACAATCCCTCTTCTGGGTATCTGCTCCGAATATTTGAAAACATTTACCCTATGTTCATTGTAGCATTATTCATGGTGGCCAAGACATGGAAAAAAAAACCCCAAAGTATCTTTTGATAGATGATTAAAGAAAATGTGTGTATATATATAGTCAATGGAATATTACTCGGCCATAATAAAAATGAAATACTGCCCTTCGTGACAACATGGATGGGGATTTTGAGTGTATCATGCTAAGCAAAATAAAAAGTTGAGAACCATATGATTTCACTCATGTCAAATATAAAACTATTTGTGTTCAAATAAAAACTTAATAGACACAGACAACAGTTCAGTGGTTACCAGAGGGAAAGTGGGGAGAGGGGATGTAGAAAAGGATAAAGGGACTCATATTTGGTGATAGAAGATTTGACATTGGGTGGTGAACACACATTGTAATACATGGGTGACATGGAGTGACAAGATTTTCTGCTCATCTTAGGAGGTCCCAATTCAGATGTTGGTGAGGCAGTGATGCCTTCTGGAGGCTGTGGGGAAGAATTTACTTGGGAAGTCAACGATTGTTCCATGGGTTAAGCACTGCTCACTTTGCACCCCCTGGGGTCCAAATATCGAGTTCCATCCCTGCTGAACTGGGGCGAGCTTCCCATGTGGGAGGCCCCCAGTTCAGCCCCCAATTCTCAGGGGTGTGTTTCCCATGTGGGAGGCCTCTGGCTGGTTCTTGCCCTGTGCAGCCCCCTGCCCACCTGTGGAATGAAACTACCGGTATGTAGAAAACTAAAGACGTGCAACGGTGGAGACTGCTCTGGGCCCTCCCTTTTCTCTCTGTCTCTCTCTGTCAAAAACAATAAAAATAAATCTTTAAAAAACTGTATTCTTACATGTTTAAACTTCAGTCACTTTCAAAGTACTCTTCTTCTGATGCAATACACTTACTGAAATGTTTTTTCCATTGCTCAAAATGGTTTTGGAACTCATTGATTTAGATGCCTTTTAGTACTTCTGCTGTTTTTTGTCTCACCTCTTCCACATCAACAGAAAGTTTCCTGGGAGGACTTTTTTCTCCAGGGAAACAAAAAAATAAGTGGTTGGTCAGAGCGAGATCGAGATCCGGTGAATAGGGAGGGTGCAGCATGAGGGTCATACCATTTTGGGTCAAAAACTGCTGAATACTCAGCATTGTGTGGGCAGATGTGTTGTCATGCCGCAAGTTGTTTGTGTAAATCACCCATCACGAAATGGGTGAATACATTGAAAGCGTCTCAAAAGAAAATTCACTCAAGCCAAATGCAGCCTCTCACAAGATTGCCAGTTGGTACACAGTGCACATGGGTTCCTAGAACACTCACCTAGCAGGGGAAGCCTGTACTACAAGGGGCCTCCCCTGCAGAAGGTAATTCCAGTGTTTTTGGGATCCCCTTCATGTATCTAAATTCTAGTACAACAGAAGAATTCTGACAAGCTTTTAGAAATCATATTGGCTATATTGTATTATCCTGATTACTATGCTTGTTTGTTTGCCTGTTTTTGAATGGCAGTTATTTTAACCTTTGAATTCACTGCACAAATGACTGCTTTTTAATGCAGTCTACTGGACTTCTCTGCCCCATTTGACACTGTCTGCTACCATGGTTTGATGGTCTCTCCTCTCTGATGTCTCAAATACCATTGTCTAAGGTCCCTTTAATTCTGATCATTCTTTTTATTTGTTTGTTTTGCTATTTTCTTTCTTTGTAACTCTGATAATTCTTAGGGTACTCCCCTGCCTTAGATGTTGTGATTTCCTTGGGCCTCTTCTTTTCTCTGTAGTGTGCTTGCTTACCTGATGGTCTTGTCTATTCTCATGGCTTCATTTATAGACACTGACTTCCAAATCTATTTCTTAAATGCCAACCTCAACTCTGAATTCTAGACTTGTATTTTTAACTGTATTCTGCACACTTGTATCTGCATATACAAAACACATTGTATTATTATTGTCGACAAGAGAATGTCCAGCCTAAAAAAAAGTCTTTATGAGTTTATTTGAGCCAAACTGGTGACAACTGCCAAGAAGCACAATCTCAGCAGATTGAAAGAATGCTCTGGACAATGGCAGGTTTGCAGCTTATTTTATACATTACAATCAAAGGAGGAGACATAAGGGAGGTTCATGAAATTCCATGGTGGCAGATTAGAGAGGTGGGAGAAAGCTAAGTGGGGAAATGTCTGAGTCTGGATAAAAAGCAAAACGGAGAGACATGCACTTCTTTTACATTGATGGACAGGATAGTTTACGATACATAGAGGTGGGACGTGGGCAACAATAACAACAAAAAACAACATGGCCTTGTGCTCTGGTACCTGTGGTGGTGCTTTCAAGGGTTCTGGAAAAGAAAATTACTCTTGACAGTCCAAAGGTATGTTATCTTAGATGCATAGACAATTTCAAAGGTAAAGTGTAACCTTTGACAAGCTACAGGCCTCGGACGTGACTACCCACTCTGACCCACTTTTAGTCAGGAATTTTTATGTTAGACCACCCTATGTGGTTACTTCGGTCTCTGGGTTCATAAGGCCTGCCACGCAGGCCTCTCCTGAGCTTGCTGGGTTTAGTATGTGGCTCACTCTTTACCCACATTGTTACTTATTATCTACCTGGATACACAAAACATCAAAACTCGCTGGTCCTCTAGATTTCTGTTTTTGGTTAATGGTGTTAGCAACCATCCATTTCCCAAGCTGAAAATCTGTTATTCTCAGTTCCTTTCCGTGACCCTTCTTATATGCAGTCACTAATATTGAATATTCTTTTTTTAGATGTGTCTAGAATCTAGCCTATCTTTTCCATCCTCTCTGCCTTACTTTACTAGTGTAGGCTTGCATCGTCTTTCACTTGGACTATCCAAACTAAACTACCCTCCTAACTGGTCTTCCTCTACGGTACCTGTAGATCTAGCCTGTCCTCTATAGTACCAGCAGCGTGCTCTGTCTTTGAAAGAATCTTGTCAATATCACAGCCTGCCTTTGCCTGTCAAATAATGTCCAAAGCCTGAGGCTATCAAACAACTACAACATGGTTGCCTCGAATTCAGTCTGGATTGGTGTAAGTATTTCAAACATACCTATTCTTTACGGATCACTAAAAACTTAGTAAAAAATCAAAGTGAAGATTTTTTTCTATCATGCTTAACACTGAATTAGACAGTAAATTCACAAAAAGTAATGTCAAGCTCTGCAAAGAGCTACCTTAGCATAAATAAAAGGATAGTTTTTACATATCAACTATGAGGGAAGGACTTCTAGTTGAATGTTCTCCCAGTGCATTCATTAATATGAGGTCTGACAATTAAGTTTGAGAACTCATCCTAGAAGAAGAATGAGGTATGTAGAAGAAGTGCTACATACCTCCTTGATGCATAGCACTATGATCACCTTTGAAGTACTCTCTTTGGGAAGTTACGCACCAATATCATCACCTAGTCCACCCTTCAAAGCAGTTTTGAAACTTTTTCTGGAATGGCCATCAGAACCATTGTCATATTACCCTTGATATCCTGAATGTCATAAAAATGTCTTTCTTTTAATATTTCCTTTATTTTTGAGTAGAGAAAAAAGTCATTGTGGGCCAAATCAGGTGAGTAGGGAGGGTTTTAACAGAGTTATTCGTTTACAGGCCAAAAACTCCCTCACAGACAGTGCCCTGTGAGCTGGTACATTGTTATGATGCAAGAGCCATGAGTTGTTGGCAGAAAGTTCAGGTCATTTTCATCTAATTTTTCCACACAACCTTTTCAACATTTCCAAATAGTCAACGCGATTAACTGTTTGTCCACTTGGTACAAATCCATAATGAACTGTTACTCTGAAATCAAAAAAAGTTAAGCAACATCATTCTGACTCTTGATTTGGACTGACAGGACTCTTTTGGTCATGGAGAACTGGCTGATTTCCATTGTGCACTTGGACGTCCTATTGGTATACCCATGTTTCATCACTAGTGATAACACAGCCAAAAACATCATCTTGCCTCTCCAAAAGGTCTTGGCAAACTTCAATTCTCCTTTGCTTTTGTTCATCGGTGAGCTCCTTTAGGACCATTTTTGCACACACCTTTCTCATGCCAAGATTTTCAGTGAAGATTTTCCTAACTTTATCAATATTTACTTGGTCTGCTATGCTTCTCACAGCTGATAATTTTGATGCACAATTCAACACATTTTTGCAATGTTTTCATCAGTTCTGCTCGTTACTGGCCATCTTGACCTCTCTTCATCAGTGACTTTCTCTCCCCTCAGAAGAACATGTAATCCATTTGCACACTGCCACTTTCTTCATGGCATTATCCCCATTAACTTGGACTAACATGTCCCTGATTTCACTTTCACTCTTACCAAGTTTAACAAGAAATTCAACGTTTGTTGCTTTAACTCAAGCTCTGATATTCTCACAATGGCACATAAAAGCACACATTAATGAACGCTACTCAGCAAGATACTACCACATGTCAACACAAACACAGCTGTGTGACACTGATATACCAAGGTTATGGAACCTTACTGAGTTGTTTTTACAATGCTGTCACCGTAAGTGCACTGTGGCATGTTCGAGAACTTAATTGTCAGCCCTTGTATGTAAATAGCAATTATTTATCATTGTATTTAACAGGGTTAAATTCCCTTGTGCAAATTCTCTAAAATTGGATGAAGATATTGGATAGAAGAAACCTGCCCTCAAAGGACTAATTGCTATTTTCTTTTTTACGGCCATTTTATTCTGTCACAGACAACTTATTTTTAATAATTATGTTACAGGCATATATTTTCTTTTCCCCTCATTAAAATATTTACCGGTAGCATTGCTGCCAGTGCACACTGAAAAAATAAAAAAACCTTACATCATGACATTAAAATAAGGTGGGCTTTTCTATTGTTGTTGTTGTTGTTGTTGGGGGTGGTGGTGGTGGTGGTGGTGGCTTTCTAAAAAGTTTATTTTTTTCCTAATGGTCTTTTCCCCTCAGAAATGAATTTTAGGATCCACATACAGGGAATCTAAATAGCCACTAGAGGGCACCAGCCACCAATACAATGACTAATAGTCCCTGCCTTCCCCTCTTCTAATCAGAAAAATCAATTGGCTTTACTTAGTAAATATGTTTATATACCTCCTTCGTGATTTGTAGTGATATATAAACATGAAACAAGAGATAACTATGGCCATATTTCTATTTCTCCACATTGTAAAAATAGCTTGTATGATAGTTATAGGGCAAAACAACCAGTGCAGAGTGTCTTAGATTTTCTTTGCCTGCCTCTCGGCCATGGTTTTTGTTCTGTTTTTCACACCTGTGATGTTTATCATATTCTTTTATTGCCCAACCAAATGATTGTAATTATACTAACTGACTTTAAAATGGTCAGATTTCTCTCTCCACCCCTTTCTCGGTTTTTGTTTTCTACCTTACCTGCCTCTCTTACCCTCATATATGCCCAAGCATACTCTTTATATCACTTTTTCAAATACTTTATTCCTGAAAGCAATGTCACAAGGAATGGGGAGGTCATGCCATACATACATGTAGGAGTGAGAAAAGCCTAACACAGAAATCAAGTGGAACCAGAATCTGTCTGTTGAGCATAACCCTCACTGGGGGCTGGTCTTCCTAGAGGAGAGTAAACAAGGTGAGTGGTTCTGTAGCATTTGGGAATGTCGTTCACAATGCACAGTGTTAGCTGCACAAGACAAAATTTATTATCATCCAAGTAGAGAAAGATCAAAGAGTCTATAAACTCAAGCAAATATAAGAGTTGTCATGTTGCTGAGACCAAAAATCCATTCAGATAATTTTTAAGTCTTTTGTTTTAAGATTTATTATATTGTTTTTGAGGGAAAGTGTGTGAGAGGGGGACAGAGAGAGAGGGAGAAGGAGAAGGGGGAGGGCCCAGAGCAGACTCCATAGTTGTACGTCATTAGCTGTGACACGGTTTCATTCCACACAGGTGGATGTGGGGCCATGGGGGCTGTGAACTGAACAAGGGACCTCCTGCGTGGGGGGCAAGAATGTTTACCACCATCCCGGTGGCCACCAATTGTGCAGCAACAGTTCAGCAAACGGGTTTGCATGGGCCTGGATCTGCAAATTGAATCCAAGACCTCACAACTGCGAAGGAAGCACTCAACCGCTGAGCTTTCCCAGCATCCTCGTAGTTTTCATTCCTGAAATAACGTTACAAAGAAAGTTTTTTGACTCCCTCAGAATGTTCCTAAAGCATCCATTTATCTTTATGCTCCACTACAACTTTTCATTACCGAAGTATTTAAATCCTCTTGGGATTAGAAGCACCTGTGTTTATAGTTATTTATTTACATTTTAAAAAGCATTATTGGGAATGCCGTGATAATTTAGCAGCTGAGCACTTGCCTCACAATGGAGAGGTCCAGGGTTCAATTACCAGCCCCAGCTCCAGCAAACCCATACGCTGAACTGCATAGCAACTGGTGACTGATGGGATGGCTCAGCAGTGAAGGTTCTCACCTCCCATGTGGGAGGCCCCCGGTTTGGTTCCCTCCCTGTGCAGCCCCACATCCACCCGTGTGGAATGAAACCACATCACAACTAATGATGTACAATTATGGAGCCTGCTCTGGGCCCTCCCCCTTCTCTCTCTCTCTCTCTCTCACTTTCTCTCAAATAAAATAAAATTACTTAAAAAAAAACATTGTACACTTACTTTGTACCAGGCATTGTTGTATGTACATCCTGAGAATATAAAGATGAAAAGACAGAGTCCCCTCACCCTTAAAAAGTTCAGCACAGTAGGAAAGGTAGCTTTGTAAAGTGTCAAATAGTGATCTAAATTACCTGTTGAAAGGATGTTTCCTTCCTCTGGTATTCTACAACTTATTGAATAAATTCAAGTAGACTTTGTAGCATTTGTAAACCAACAGACTCTACAACTATATCGGCCTTATTATTATTATGTAAGTTTTAAATAAATATCATAGTTCTTCCTTTTTTATTTTTACCTTCAGTCACTCTTCAAACATTTTTTCAGTGTCTATGATGTGCCAGGCACTGTGCTACGATACTAATATGAATAGGACATTGCCTCAGACTCTCCAAGGCATTGCACATCTCTCTCCTTACAGTTCCAACACTTCACCTTCCCTCACTTGCAACTTTACACTGAACTGCAGGAACAGAAGCCATCAGGCATAATTACCTCGTGGTCTCACCATCAACTCTACTAACCTACCTAACTGAAGAAATACACTCTCCTTGTACGGCTCTGGATCACAAGCTTGCCTCGTTGAGACTTCCACTCCTTCTGTTATCTGCTCCCTTTTCCGCATCATACCTTAGCATTGTCCATGTGTAAACTCACCCTCGAGTCCATATCCTCACCAGCTTCTGCCTTGTATCTCAGCATCCCTTCAAGGTGAGACTTCATTGCCTATACTTGCCCACTCCACTTTCTCACTGCTCGTTCTCTGTTCAGCTCACTCCAATCATATGCTCGTCACATTTGCTGACCTTCATCACATCTGTCACCCGTGACGGCATTGCCAAATGCAATGGCCATTCTGGGTCCTCTCTAATTGTACTGCTCTGCAGGATTCAGCAGAGGGAGCCACGTCCTCCTATTTTAAAACCCGTTCTGTTGCTGGCTTCCATTGCCCCAGGCTCTCAGTTTTCCTGCTCCATTACTGGGGTTTCTTATGGATCACTTCTTCCTTTACTTCACCTCTAAATCTTGAAGTGTCCCAGCTCTCTATCTAGGACATCTTTTCTTCTGCATTTAATCTCACTCCATAAGTAAGTATATTTAGTTTGATCGCTTAAATACAATCTACATGCTGGTGAATTACCAAATCATGTGTTTAAGTCTGAAAGGACCCCCACGCAGCCATGGCTGCTCTCATCACCTATGCTACCCATACACAAGCCTCGTCAGCTGGATCTGCAGAGTGGGAACTGAACCAAACCTCTTCTCCCCACCGTGACTGCTACCACCTTGACCCAAGCCACCCCCATCTCTTGCCTGGATGACTGCAATGAACATCTGACTGTTTGCTGAGTTGATCTTCCCATCACTCAAGAGGCCAGAGAGGCTTTTTAAAAGAAAATCACATTGCTGCCCTGCTTAAACCCTCTGATAATTTCTCATTATCATTAGACTAAAACTGAGGCTCCTTTGCCAGGCCTCTGAGACCTGCATAGCTTCCTGGACTCATCTGCTAACATTCTCAGCTTGTTCATTACTTTCTCACTACATTTAATGCCAAATGCATTTCTGTCTGGGCCCTCCCCCTTCTCTCTGTCTCTGACTGTATCTCTGTCTCTCTCTCTCTCTCTCTCT
>PVKE010047427.1:0-11936 GCA_004027555.1 Craseonycteris thonglongyai | reverse complement strand
TACGGAATGCTGCTATCAAAAGTTGGGTCTGGAAATTTATTTTCTTCATGAGCCTATATCTCGAAAACTTAATAAGTGATTTAAAAAATAAAAAATAGTTTTGAACATATATTTTACTTATCTACCCATACCTCGCTGGAATGCACCTTATACTGAAACACAGTGTATAAACATAGTATGCATTTCACACCCCTTCTTCGGCCTTAGACTACGCCTATGACAACAAGTCGATCGCGACACACTTTTAAGATAAAAAGTAGATCTTATATACAGAAAAGTTGGCCACCCCTGCTGTATTGGACACTTAGATTTTTTAAAAGAATAGATGTTACATTAAGTGCTCTTACCTCTCTCACCTCGAAGTAATAATAAAGAAGGTGGGAGAAAACTTGTGATGGTGATGCATATGTTTATGGCATAGATTGTGCTGATAGATTTACAAATGTATACGTATTTCTAAACTCATCAAGTTGTATACATTAAATATAAACAACTTTTTATCTGTCAGTCATACCTCAAAAAGTGGTTAAAATGTGCTTTTGTAAAGACAATAAAAATACCGGTAATTGATTAATGATTTTACATTATTAAATATTGAAATAATATTTTGGATACTTTGAGATAAATAAAATATATTATTAAAATGTCAACTGTTTTCCGTGTGCTTTCCTGTGCTTTTTAAATTTCTAGTAAGAGGGGAAGCCAGGATGGCTCAGTGGGTTAAGCGCCCACTTTGCAGTGCCAGGGACCGGGGATCGAATCCCGGCCCTGGCCTGTGCGGAACCATATGCTGAACTGGGAGCTCCCCCAGTTCAGCTCTCTCTCTGTCTCTGTATCTCTCTGTCTGTCTGTCTGTCTGTCTGTCTGTCTGTCTCTCTCTCTCTCTCTCTCTCTCTCTCTCTCTCTCTCTCTCTCTCTCTCGTCAAAAATAAATAAATAAATAAATAAATAAATAAATAAATATTTACATGTTAGTAAGTATGTTTTAAATTTCTAGTGAGAAGATGTAAAGTCACATACGTAACTTGCATTCTATTTCTTTTGGGCAGCGCTGGCCTATACACTTTGGAGTCACATGGGTCTGTATGCCCACACCAATTCGTCTGCCATAGGTCCTTGAATACGCCACTTCCACTTTTTAAGCTTCAGTGCCAACATCCAAAATATTGGTATGATGTCTGTTTCAGAGTTGATGTGGAGAAGTAAATTACAGAGGGCAAAGGTTTTTATTCCAAATCAGGTTTTCCAGTGGCACCCCACTTGTATCCCTGTGGTGTTCTTTGATGAGATCACAGCACCAAACTCCATCACAGGAAGATGAGCCAAGGCTCACAGCATGGCAGACAGGAGTTAGGGGCATTCCTTTTGTTCCTTTCCAGAGCAGGTAGGTAAATGTGGCATTCACCATGTGAACCCATTTTATACCTGCTCAGTGTGTGGGAACCAGAAATCTGGATGTCCTGGTCAGCAGTTATAAGAGTCAGGGCTAGAAAAATTTCTTTCAGTTTCAGGCCTGGCTGCTGACAGATCAAATGAGGAAGTAGAATTTACATTCAATATGAGGGAATCTCGAAGTCCATATTTCTCTTCAAGCTATCAGGATGTCTGCCTCATCTGTTGTTTTATATCATGACAACAATCTCTGATTGCTGTTTTTAATTGTAGTTCACATATGTATTGCCATTTACAACATATTGCTATATCACCCATTATATCCTCTGAACCCAGAATAACTCTGGAAGGTAGGAAAATCTGGTAGCATTCTAATGTTAGAGATGAGGTGCTGAGAATAGAAAATGACTGCTTATAGAACACTTACTATATGAGAGGCATTATACTGGGTATGAATATGTTTTATACTATATCATATACAATGCTTATAGATTGTTTAATACTCTTAGCAAATTTAAGTGACTTTCTTAATGTTGCACTGCTGAATGTATCAGAAATAAGGCCATCGCCAATGTTTCTATGTTTTAGCACGTCATTTGGAGAACAATTTTAAGAACAAAGATTCATGAGGGAGTGACCTACAGGATAATAAAGCATTTATTCATCCTATGCTTAGAGATAGGCTTTAGTAGATTCATACAGTGAATTATTTACTCCTCCAAACAAAATCTAAGAATATTTGCTGTCATGTCCCAAATTGTTTTTATAAAAAAATGTTAATCAGGGGAAGCCAGGATGGCTCAGTGGGTTAAGCGCTCACTTTGCAGCGCCGGGGACTAGGGATCGAGTCCTGGCCACAGCCCATGCGGAACCATATGCTGAACTGGGAGCTCCCCCAGTTCAGTTCCCTCTCTGTCTCTGTATCACTCTCTCTCTCTCTCTCAAAAATAAATAAATAAATATATATATATATATATTTTTTTTTTTTTTTAAATGTTAAGCAAACATGGGTATGATTTATTGAACACTTACTTCATGACTGGCATTTTATATACACTATGCTATTTAATCATTCTAACAGTATTATAAGGTATAATATACACTATTATTTCATTTTACAGATGAAAAAATAAACTCAGAGAAATTAGACAATTCAATTATCAACACACAGCTAATAGATGGCAAGGAAAACCACCCGTTCTTTCTTTGTTGTGCAATGATAGAACTAGACTTTATTTTACTTTAAAATTGCATGATTTAATATTCTCTCTCTCTCTCTGTCTCTCTCTCTCTGTCTTTCTCTCTGTGTCTGTCCTCTGAATTGGTGGGGAACAGAGCAGATGGTTCTGGAAAGTTTTCAGGTTTGGGATTATCGTTTTGTAAGCACATTCTATATAAAAATGTCTGGTGTATATAGGCTATATAACTAGTTCCTATTAAAGACAATTTCAATCCATTTTCATAACATATTTAAAAGTAAAGTTTATTGATAGAGAAAGTTTCTACTTCATAACCCAAAGCAATCCATCTTATCTGAACTAAAAAAGTAAATGGAAACTGAAAGTCCAAATCAGAAACTGGGAAAACTAAAAATACCTTAGAAATAAGTTCCGTCTCTGCTTAATTTTTGATGATAGTTATCTATAGCAAAGTCTTAAATGTGGAATTTATGTCCCAGGCACACACAATTAAAGCCTGGAAACAAAAGTAAGACAAATTTCTCAAGCAGAAAACTATCATTTTTAAAATACATAAAATCAATTTGAGAAGTTGGAGAAAACCCAAGCTATATTTTTGATGCAGAACTTTCAGATGAAAACTGAACAATTATGGAGTTAGTTTTTTTGGGCTGCATCTTCTCCTCTTCCCATCAGGTCTGCACGTCTTCAGTTAAATGATGCATTTTTATGAACCCCACCCGCATCATGTCGCATCTTTGCCCCGAGACCCCCTCTTACTCTTGCCATCTACCCTACACCATCCCAGACCTTTTGGACCACAGAGCTGGCCTCAGTGATCTCATAGCCTAAACATGCCCTTTCAGAATGTCAGCCTTCACGCTGTTGCTCCCACACCTTCTAATTATGCTCTCCTAATTACTCGTGTGTCTCTTCATTCCCCTCTTGCAGAAGCTATACTCCTCCTTCTTTAATTTTAAATTCACTGATCCTCCCAGGTATAATATAGACATATAGAACCTGCATCCTCCAAATTTATTTTTCTGATTTATGCAAACCCATTTTATTTTTCTCTTTTCTAGACTCATCTGGCAGCGTTTTCCAACTTTTTCAAATAATAATGCTCAATGATTCTATTCGCACAGTGCACTAGGAGTTTGCTCAGTCACTGGGACAAGTGTTCTACCCGAGCCCTGCTCAGTAGGTTCAAGGGGCAAGAAAATCAATAGGACCATATAAAAATAACCCATTCCTTACCTCTACCTGGCAATCAGAAAGCTATTCCATAAGGTCGGTGACCATAACTATGAGAATGAAAATGGGGGGTATATGGTGTGATAAGCATACCTATTTTGATTGTGGGAGAATTGGGGTAGAAGAAAGGAAGCCCTAACAGTTTCATTCAGTCATTTTGATAAGGCCATTTAAAACCTTTTGTAGTAGAAACACTTGACATAGTTTTGTTTGTTTGTTTTGTGTTGTTGTTATATTTTGTTGTTGTTTTGAGAGATGCTGGGATAGCTCAGCTGGTTGAGTACTTGCCTTATAGCTGAGAGATCCAGGGATAGAATCCCAGTCCTGGGTCCTGCAAACCCAGATGCTGAACTGTGGCACAATTGGTAACTGCTGAGCCCCACAACAAAGGCCCTACTTCCCCTATGGGAGGTGCCAGTTCAGGCCCATCCCCTGCAGCCCCATAGCCACCTATGTACAATTAATGACGTACAACTATGGAGACTGCTCTGGAGCCTCCTCGCTTCTCTCTGTCTCAACTTCTCTCAAACAAGAAATTAATCTTAAAAAGAAATTAAATAGTTTTGAAGTGAAAATATTTTGACTTGGTCTGAAAAAGACACAAATTCATTTTATTTATTTATTTATTTATTTATTTATTTATTTATTTATTTATTTAAAGATTTATTTTATTGGTTTTGACAGAGAGAGACAGATGAAGACACAGAGAAGTTGGTGGGCCTAGAGCAGTCTCCATAGTTGTATGTCATCAGTTTTGACGTGGTTTCATTCCACACAGTTGGGCAGGGAACATGCAGTGGGGGGGGACTGGGCTGGGGGCCTTCTGCCTGGAAGGCATGCCCCCTCAAGCCAGGGGCTGAACCAGGGGATGAGAGCCAAACTGGGAGCCTCCTGCATGGAAAGCACACTCCAGTTCAGCACACAGGCCAGGGCCGGGATTCAATCCTCAGTCCTGGGGGCTGCAAAGTGAGCAATTAATCCACTGAGCCATCTGGCTTCCTCATTTTACAAATCTAAAGTTTACAAACTTAACAAATCACACATTCCTTAGGCATTCTCATATTCCTCCTTCAAAACTTAATGTACCCATATAGTATTCAGTTTATTTGTGCAGACATGTCTGAGAATATTTGGACTGTCTCAGAATATTTGAAATATGCCTGGAGTATCCTATACCCTCACCTCTGCTACTCCCTGACCCAGGAGCCATATGAATCTTTGTCATTTTATCCTGACCACAATCGTGCAAAAGAAGGTGTGCCTATGGCTTGTGACACACGGTTGTGATGTGGTATCATCACATGGTTCCCCTACTGAGTAATCTAACTTCTGATTTAAAAAATTGTCTGGAGACTCTTATTTATACCTGTAAGTATTTGAAAGTCAGGACTGTTGTGCTTCCTCAACTCCAGGACTGCTCTGCCCTCATTAATACCTGCAGACAAGGTTTGAATAAGTAGGTTGTCTATCTGACCAAACAATGCCTCTGATTTTCCAATTAACTCAGGTTTTTGCCCCATTTTCTTCAACCTAGTTGGATGTTTTGCTCTATTTTAATAGCAAAGACCTTAATATTTTAAATTGTGTGTGTGTGTGTGTATGTGTATATATGTACATATATATATACATATATATATATGTGTGTGTGTATATATATATATATATATATTGTTGTTATTGTTTGTTTTTGTTTTTTTCGGCTCCATTTTATGCTGTGGAATAATGTTGCTTGCTGCATGGATAGTCTACATACATTTAGCAATTGTGCAACTGCCTTGTCTTTTTATCTTTGGAGCTCCTATTTGTTCAGCTTGCATTTGCTTTTGGAGTCTGTCCGCAGAGGCCTTAATTTCCTATTAGTCTCTGCATCCAGTCCGTGGGCCCATGCTCACCACGCTTGTTTTTTTCAGCTATAGACGGCACATGGCAGCTCTGAGCTCCCATAGCCCATGGAAGCACAGTGGAGAGTCCACAGAGGCACTACCAACAGGAGCCCCAATCAAGAGCACCCCCAAAAGGCTCTGAGCTCAGTGTTGTGGAAGCCCTGACTGGGCTCCTGCGGCCACTTCTCAAAGGTACACAGGGAGGGTTCTGTAGTGAGGCCTAACTCTTGAAATCTTTTATTGTGTTCCTGCAAAAATGATATTACCTGAAATAATAAGATAGCCGGATTCACATTTTATTTTTATTTAAAGCATTAAGGAGTCACCACAGTGGAACAGATTAAACAAACAAACAAACAACAACAAAAAACACCAGCTACTGAGTCATACGATCTTAGTTTGAATCCATTCATTTCAATCACTATGTCCAGGTTGTAGCACCTCCCTTTGATCAGGGTGGTAGAGACCCCTGCTCAGCTCTTTTTCTTGAGCTTCTCCCTATAGATGAGAACTCTGTGGGGCCTGGCAGGTGATGAGCTCACTTGGAGCCCATGGTCTTCACCTGCCCTTCTGGTGTAGACTGATTCTTTTGGATGCCCAGCCCTCAGAATTCCATGACCAAATGGCTCTAAGCCCTATTCCTGGGCCTGAACAGTTCTCTCCCAGGTTTTGTTCTCTTTAGGGAAGATGGGCCAGACCACAAAACTAGACTGGGCAACCTTGAGAATAAGGCATGACCAAGGGTTGGCTGATGTGAAGAGTTAGGAAACACAAGTCTGACTCCTCATGATGTGCAGGATGGATGCAGGGGTGGACAGAAAGAGTGTGGCGTGTATTACTCATAGTTACGTGGTTTGATTTGAACCTAGTCTTCCACATCATTATGAAGCTACATTTGCTAATAAAAAATGCAATTTATTGAACAGTTAATGTGATTTATAGCTTTTACATGTGTAAGTATACGCTACAATATGATATCAAATTATAATTTTGCCTCAAGTCTCATCATTGCTAGGGAGAATACTGCCTCATGTATGACTTAAAGTAAATTTATTGATCTCTAGTTACCATAATTCTTTCACCTATAAAATGGGACAATAATACCTATTTTTGACTTGAAGTTAATTTTATAATATTTTAAACAACACAGATACTAACCCGTCAGGAAACAAAATTTATCAATCTTCTACCTCAGAGTGATACTCGGATAAAAGAAAAACAAAACAAACAAAAAAAGCCTTCAGCACTTGGGTGTTAATAATAACCAATCATAACCACTTGCAAATTTCTTGTTACTCTTTTTATTAGACAATTCTCTTTTTTGACTGTTTAAAGTCAAAAGAATACTTGCAGTCACAGAGTAATGTCTTACTCCTATATTTGCCAACATCTATTTGTCCAAGGACAGAGAACTCAACTGGGGTGGTGACACTGAGGTGGGCATTGGGTCACCACTGCACTCAGAAAGGACAGGCCGATCTCCTCAAGGAGATTCAGTTGAATGACATCACTTCTCTGAAGAATTGAGCTTGACCCTGATCCAACCCGAAGCTTTCTCTTTCAGTCTCCATGTCCCTTTCCACTCTATTCCATATCTTCCTGAGCAAGACCTCCCTTGGATCAGCAGGTAGAAGCTGCGTGCAGTAATGTGAGGAAAGTGGAGCTGCCTTATGCATATGTTTCCCTGTGCTCCTTGGTTTTCTACATTTTCTACCTAAAAATAATTTGCTTACTAGAAGCATTTCCCCAAATTCTTACAAGCTATGAACGTAATCTCTCTCTCTTTTTTTTTTTTTTTTTTTAGATTTTACTGCTTGAGAGAAGGTGAGTGAGAGAGACAGTGAGAGAGTAAGACAGAAAGAGAAGGGGGAAGGGCCTAGAGCAGTCTCCATTGTTATATATTACATTCCACACAGGTGAATGGGAGCACGTGTGGTGAGAACCAAACCTGGGGTCTCCCACATGGGAGACAAGATCCTTTGCCACAGAGCTACCCCAGCAATTACCAGTTGTATCGTAGTATCTGCCTATAGGGTTGCCAGGAATCAAATCCTGGACCTTGTAATTGTGAGGCAAGCGCTCAGCCGCTGAGCAATCCCAGCATCCCTGAAGATAATTTTATATGTAGACTATTTTATATTACTCAATGCCACATGTTAAAATATATATGTACCTATATATACATATATACATACGCACATACGTATATATATTTCTCCCTAGACAGGAAATATAAACAATGCAAGTCATTCTCTTGGAAAATTCCATAAATTTTATATATCTTTGTATCAAAATGTTCTCCCCTAATTTAATAAAAATTGATAAATGAGTACAGAAACTGGCACTGAAGCCCTAAAGACTAATATATTTAGCTTTCTTGATGTGTCATATGCATATTTACACTTCACAATTAAATGACATATAGGGAGATATGCAATATCCCCAAGAAATCCTGACAGCTTTATTAATTCTGCCAACAGCTCATGAGGTTGTTGTTCACAGGGGAATAGTTACTGGATTTCTTGCCCATAAAACAAGTTACATTTGGAATGGAAATTAATCACCATGACCCCAAAGGTGAGGACTTGAATTTTTACTTTAAATGTTCACACTACATAAATTCAGCAGCTATTTTTCCCCCAAATATTCTTCTAAGCAGTATCCACTTTATTTAGAGCCCAGTTTTCACATCCTGTTAGAAGACATGCTCTCAGCTCCTCAAATATGCTTTTGTGAAGGCAATCAAACATCCGTCAGTCACTCTTCCCATGCAGCAGGTATATTCTGCACAGGAACATGTAATGTTTAAAAAATTATGAGTCTTAAAATAGAGTTTCACCATAAAAAAACTGTAGAGATAAAGATGACAATGCCTACTTCCTAATGAAAATGAGGACAGTAAATAATTTTAAAGCCTTTATAGTATATTAAAAAAAAATCCCTCTCATCTATCTTCTCCATATAATATAATGAATCCAGATTATGCATAAATCAGCAGAAAGCATATTTCTAGTCTGTGGGGGTGTAGTTTTGGAAAGGCAAATAAGATGCTATCTGTTCACTGTTCCTGAGTTAGCGCAGAAAAGATAAAATGTCACTTGTCAGGTAGATCCTAATTGGCTGACAGGACTGAATTTATGGGTTCACTTCATGTGCACATGGAGACTGAGCATTAATACACAGGGAAGTAAACATGATACAGAGTTCATAGCACAGGAGTAAAGAAAAAATACAAACACATCAGTTAAATGTGATCATCCCAAGACCTGTCAAGAGAAAGTTTCAGCAAAATTACACCTCCTTAGTGGGAGGCTGAGGGGATCACACTAAGCAAGTCTTGAACAAGACACACATCTGAAAATATTTTGACAAATGCACTGAATAAAATGAGATTTTTATGTATGAGACCTATTCATAAATCATTCTGGGGGCACCCAACTTTTTTTTTTGGAAGAAGAAATTTAACTCTGTTCCAAAACCAAATATAGCCAAGTCAGTTTCCAAAGTCTTCAAAGAAATTGATATTGTATCTATATTGTTAAGTGGTCCACTTCACCCAGTTTAATAACATGGCAATTCAATTGTTTTAAATGGTCATTTGTAGTCTTATAGACCAGATAATTCTAACTTATTAGCAGGCATGGTGATGCTGGGCTATCATAGTATAAGATACCTCAAACTTTCTCTCAATTCTATAGATAAAAATGCTATCAATAGCCACTGCCTGAATCCTTACCACACACAGGGCTCAGGAGATAGGACTTATTAATCACATCGATCTTATGGGGTCAGTAACTTTATTTTGTTTCTTTTTATGGGTAAGGAAGCTAAGGTTTGGAGAGATAAAGCAACTTGCTAAAAGTCACACAGCCAATAAGGGTGAGAACTGGACGAGCGGACCCCCGAGCCTAACTCAATAAACACAGGCAGTGTGAAGGCTACAGAGAACGTTGTCAGCATGGGGCACATTTGAGAGTTGGTAATTTTTCTTCTTGTGGCTGTGGGATCATCAGTTTGCAGGTTTGACTTTGCACTGACCCAAATCCTGACTGACTGACTGTTCTTTTTACTATTTTCAAGCTGCAAATGGAAATGTGAAGGCCCATTAATTTTGTGTAGTCCGGCCAGAGCCGCTGGAGCAGAAGACAGGTCCCAGGCTCCCAGACTAGCCCTCTGTCACCTAGATAAGCCAGGCTGTACACACTCACTGCACCGGTTCCAATTTTATGTCAGGATTCTTTACCCATGAATTAGCTTCTTTCCTTGCACCTAAAAACCTTGCCAGGGGTCCTCCTCTCTTCCCTGACTTGCTATAAGCTCTCTCAGGCATGTTGCCCTCCATATCTGCATTCTGTCATCTCTGAATGCTTGCAGGATACACAGGCACAAAGCCTTCTTTTTTAGGTAGCATTTCTTGGGCTTTAAACATGGATACTATAAAAGGTAGTAATTAACCAGAAAAGAAGCAATGGATGTTAAAGTGGCAATTTGTACCTCATGAAAATGAGAGGGGAAAATGACCTAAATATTGTAGCCAATGAACCATTATTAGTTTGATCGAATGTCCAGAGGTGTCCAGCCTTCCATTTGGACATTATTGGTTGCAAAAAGTGAAATTGACTCTAAGGGATGAGGCAAGCTAGCATTGATGAGCAGCCCTGAGATGATACAGTTCTCACTTAAGGTATTCCAGATGACAAAGCATGCACAGTGGGGGCTTCATTCATAGCCTTTTCTTTGCCAAAGTGGGACAGGACAGCTGTGTAACTCCACCACTGTAAGCGAGGCTGAAAGCATTTATTATGGTCCTTCTCTGAAAACTTACATTTCCCAAACAATTAATTTACATCTTACTAACCTAAGCACCTTGAACAAGAAAGCAACCCGGATTCTCCAGGGACACTACTGAAGGGTGAGGACCCTGACACGGGGGTCTCTTCTGAGGTCTGAGTTACTTACACGGCATGTGGCCTCTTCACCACAAAGTAAACTCTCTTTGAAAAGGAGTTGTTGTCTCCACAAATATTCCAACACAGATTCAAACACTCAGGCTCCACACTTACCTATGTGCACACACACACTCACATACACTCACAATATCATAAAGAGATTTCTGTGAAGAATGCAAATAAAATAACAAGACTATATGTAGGGTAGCCTTTAGCTCGCTCATTGTCTCATCTGCCCCTGGTCTTTGAATAAGTTCATACACCACCAGATATTAGGGGCAAATCACTCAGAACGTTACCTTGGGCCACACCTGGTTTTATTCATTTCACTTTCCATGAGTCCGAGCTTTGCATCTGCCAATCTGAATTCAGTCTTGCTCCAGGCCTTTTATCCTTGGTGTTGAACCTGTAGCTCTCAGACAACTAATTCTGGAGTTCCCTCCAGGAACTTGCACAGGGAGAGGCCCTCTGGTGTTCCATGTTCATGTTCCCGCAGTAAAAACCAGTAGCTCTGATGCTGGTGTTTTGGAATCTAATCCTGGTATTGACCACTGGCCATGGTGATTGGTGTTTGTGTTGATGTATAAATTTGGGCATTAGTGATTTACTCAGAGACTCAACCAGATGACTATTTCTGTGTTGTTCAATTTAAAAGTTACTTACAAAAATGGATTCACATTTTTTTCATGGCCTCAATAAACCCATTTTATTAATCAACTCAGAAATCTCTTATCAGTGCCCATGGTTGGAGTTCCCAGGTATTTCCTAAGGGGAGGCTGCTTTTCACTACTCTGACATCTAAAGACTGGAAACATCTTCTTGTATATGGCAAAATGGGTTAGAGTCAATCAAACATGGCTAATTATGTCAGCCATCTGTGGATCACCTACTCTGCTATAGACACCTTACATTCATTATCTCTAATCCCCTAATAATCTGACATGGAAGGTAATGTTTTTGCATTTCACAGAAAACAAATTGGGTGGGAAAAAGTGTAATCATTGGTCTAAGGGCACAAGATAGTTGTTGGTGGTAGAGCTGACATTCCCAGCCAGGCCTTGTGGACATATACCCCACCCTCTTCCTGGCATTGCCACATGTGCTTCAGTGGGACCTTGGAAACACTTTATACACAAATGGGTGTCAGTGGGAACAACGAGCCTCCAAATCATGCATGGTGCTTAAAAATTGGTCAGGATCAGGAAGACAGGTTGATCATACAGCCAATTAATTGTTTGGCAGGAGGTAGAGGAGGGGATGATCCTTGGATTTTATCATAG
>PVKE010047426.1:0-11929 GCA_004027555.1 Craseonycteris thonglongyai | reverse complement strand
CAAAAACAATAAAAAAATAAGTAAGTAAATAAATAAATAAGCTAATAAGATCCTATGTTTAAAAAAAAGAAAGAAAAGAAAAAATGTATACACATTTTAAGAAAGGAAAAAACTGTATTAAAATTGTAATACTTGGGGAAGCCGGGATGACTCAGTGGGTTAAGCGCTCACTTTGCAGCCCCGGGGACCAAGTAGCGAAGGGGACAAGTAGGGGACCAAGTGTACCCTAATGGAGAAGATGGGAACATTTGCCTAATTTCATCCTCTTTTGTTTTATTTTACTTTTTGCTCCTACCAGGTAGAAATCATACCCTGGAATGTAAGGGTACATCAGTGGGTAGAGAATGCTTTGTTCAAGCTGACCATAGATGGAATTCTTGCTCCATATTGTTTTGATTAGCAAACAAGCCAATAAGCAATTCGCTGTCCCTTTAACTTCATTTTTTCTAACAAAATGAAAACCAGGATTTAAAGAATAGCAATTCTTTGAAACTTTAGGGATACATTCTCTGGTAGTAATCCTATTTTCAAATCTCATTATCCCATGGAGAATCTCTGAGAACATTTACAAGAGCTTGAGCTCTACTTAAAAGCTAAAAAGTATAATCATCTCCTTAGAGCAGAAGTTTCTCCGGGGGGTGTGGGATCTGTGGAATGTGGTTTCAGTTTAGCTTTTGCAGCAGGGGCCTTTCATATGAATGAAGATTCCTCTCTTGGCTAAGCCCCTTTAGAAGGTTACCTTGATGGGCAGCCAGGGCAGCACAGCCATTTTAGAAACAAAGCCCAATCTTGGAATTACAGGAAAGTGTCCCATTAAACCTGCCTGCTCCACAGGATCAGGGTCATGCTGGTTTGGGTGCTAGGGTCAGGAATCTCATCTATTCAAATCACCACAACACCTTCTGAAAACCCAGAAGGGGCTGTAATCGCATGGAGTTTAAATAGCTGCAACATGTCAGGGGTCCTCTGCATGTTTGCAGTGTTGTGGTGATTGCTAGGGATTGAATGTTTGTGTCCTCTAATGTTCCCACTTCCAAATGCAGACTGCATTTTTGGGGGTGTTACATGATACTTTTGTCTAAAATTGTTAGACCAAAAATTGAAGATTGTCTTATACATGCAAATAACTCATATATTGATTTCTTAATGTTGGGTTAGAAAAGTAGGGTCATCTTATATGTGGTAAAATATGGTCTATGGAAGTCCTAATGCCCAAAGGGTTTGCATTAGGAAATAGAGCCTTTGGGAGGTAATTAGGTTTAGATGAGGTCATGAAGATGGATCTTTCATAATGGGTTTAGTGTCCTTATAGAAAGAGGAAGAGGCACCAGAGCTTCCTCTCTCTGTCATGGGAGGACACAGCAAGTAGGCAACCATCTGTAAGCCAGAAAGAGGGCCACTTGCTGGCAACTGATCTCAGACTTCCTCGCCTGTAGAATACCGAGAAATAAATGTCTTTTGTCTAAGCCGCCTGTCTATGATATTTTGTTAGAACAGCCTTAGCAAAGACAGTGGTTTACTTTGTACTTCAGTTTAAAAAGAATTTCTGGGGTTTAGAATGCAGGAACTGGGGCTTTTCCCTTGAGCCGTTGATCTTTTTTAATGAATCCATATGTGAGAAGCCTATGAGAACCATTTCCTTTCTGGAAACTGAGAGACCTGAGAAATCTACCGTACAGGTCTGACAATTACGTTCATGAACTCGCCACTATGCACTTACAATGGCGACTCTGTACAAACAACCCGACAAGGTTTTATAACCTTGGTGTATCAGTGTTGCATAGCTGTGCTTGTATTGACATGTGGCAGTGTCTTGCTGAGTGGTGTTTATCATTGTTGTTGCCTGTTTTGGTGTGCCATCAAGAGAATGTGGGAGCTTAAATTAGAGCAACAAACAAGTATGACATTTCTTAGTAAACTTGTCAAGAGTGGAAGTAAAGTCAGGGACATGTTAGTCCAAGATTACAGGCATAATGGCATGAAGTAAGTAGCAGTGTACTAATAGATTAAATGTTTTTCTGAGTGGAGAGCAAGAGTCACTGATGAAGAGAGGTCACGGTGGCCAGTAATGAGCAAAACTAATGAAAACATTGCAAAAATGCAGTGAATTATGTATCAAAAATCATTGGTTGACTGTGAGAAGCATGGCAGACTAAGAAAACATCAGTAGAGAAACAGGAAAATCTGCACTGAAAATCTTAGCATGAGAAAGGTGTGTGTACAAATGATCCCAAAGGAGCTCACCAATGAACAAAAGCAGATTCCAAGGTTGCCAAGACCTTTTGGAGAGGCAAGACGATGTTTTAGGCCACGTTATCACTGGTGATGAAACATGGGTGTACCAATATGACCCTGAAACAAAGTGTCAAAGTGTACAATGGATGTCAGCCAATTCTCCACAACAAAAAGTTCCATCAGTCTATCAAGAGTCAAAACCATGTTGCTAAGCTTTTTTTTGATATCAGAGGGATTGTTCATTATGAATTTGTAGCAACTTGACAAAGAGTCAACAAAGTCGACTATTTGGAAGGGCTGAAAAGGCTGTGTGAAAAGTTAGACGAAAACAACCTGAAGTTTTCTCCAACAACTCATGGCTCTTGCATTGTGACAATACACAAGTTCACAAGGTACTGTCCATAAGAAAGTTTTTAGCCAGTCAACAAATAACTTTATTGGAACACCCTTCTCACCTGATCTGACCCCCATGGACATTTTTCTTTACCCAAAGATAAAAGAAGTATTGAAAGGAAGACATTTTGATGACATTCAGGACATGAAGGGTAATAACATGATGGTTCTGATGGCTATTCCAGAAAAAAGAGTTCCGAAGTTTCTCTGAAGGGTGGACTAGGTGCTGGAGTTGGTGCATAGCCTCCCAAAGGGAGTACTTTGAAGGCGATGGTAGTGCTATTCAGCAAGGAGGTTGGTAGCACTTTTTCTAGGATGAGTTTGCAAACTTAATTGTTCGACCTTGTAAATCTAGGCAGTTTTGTAATTCTCCTCACTGCAATCACTCAGATCACATGTCCTTCCTGAATTTATAGGGGAAGCTGGGATGCCTCAGTGGGTTAAGTGCTCACTTTGCAGCCCCGGGGACTGAGGATCGAATCTCGGCCCCGGCCTGTGTGGACCCATATGCTGAACTGGGGAGTGCCCCCAGTTCGGTTCTTACCGGGGTGAGACTCCGGCCCAGTTCCTGCCCTGTGCAGCCCCTCGCCCACCTGTGGAATCAAACTATGTGGAAAAACCAATGATGTGCAACTATGGAGACTGTTCTGGGCCCTCCCCCTTCTCTCTGTCTCTGTCTCTGTCTCTGTATCTCTCTCTGTCAAAAACAATTACAAAAAATCTGAATTTATAAACAGAGGTGCAGTATTGCATGACATACAGCATGCTATCCTCTTTCCAGACTCGCAGCAGTCCCAAGTCCCACAGGAAGACCAGGAGGGCCGGTGGCTTGCATGTCTCTCCCATCATGTCTGCCAGGTTGGGGCCTGTTCTCCTGCAAGTCACATCAGCAAGGCTTCCTGTCCCCCTTAATTTGTGCTGATAGCTGCACCAGCTTATCAGTTAGGCTTCTTTCTTTGCAATTGATGAAAAACATAATGCAAGCTTGCTTAATTAGAAATATAAGGTTTATTTCTTCATGTAATTGAAAGGTCTAGGGTTCTATCTCTGGCTTCAAGCATAGTTTGATTCAGAGTTCAAACAATATCACCAAGATCCAATCTCTCTTCCCTCTTTTCTTTTATATTTCTTTTAATCTCACTCATCTCTATCCCTTTAAGTTTCACTCTATTCTCAGTGAGTACCTGGTTCTAAGATGGCCATTGCCCTACCTCTTCCATCGTCTAAGGTTCAAGGTCATCAGGAAAGAGCACTTGCATCTATCCCAGCATCTTCACACCTGGTCTCTTTGTGCTTCCCTGGCTCTGATTAGAACATGTGTTAGTACCTCAGACCATCCAGGTGGGCAGTTTCAATGAGCTGCTTGGCTCAGGTCACATATATTATCCCTTGTGCTTTGGAGGTGATAAGGTGGAGAGGTGAGAGGTGCTGTGCATGTGGACCTCACGGTATAAGAATAGGGGCAGGTGGATTCCCAAAAGAAACTGAGAACAAGGCCTGTTATTGGAAGTAGGATGAATGCGTACTGGTGACCCCACATCAACACATCTCCATTACCAGTCCTGCCTACACCTGTGCTGTGCATTAAGATTGCAAAAGGAGTCTTTAAGTTCCTAAATTGAAAAAGGAGATCTCAATTTTCTCAACATTTTTGGTCAAGATTGTATTAGGAATTTTATCTAGAGTATGAATCCAAGTGCTTTGAGGGAACAAAATTTCAGACAAGAGGGTTGTTTCTAGGAATGTATGGGTACATGGTCAGCCTTAAACAAGAAGTAGAAAGGAGTACTATATATTGCAATAGATATAACAGGACTTATTCTTTGAGCGTTGTGTCCAGCACTTTACATGTGTTTCTGTGTCCAATAAAGGAAACACGGGCATTAATAATTAGTCTGTTAGGTCACCAGCTCCTCAATAGATGGGGCAGGGACATCCAATCCCGACGTAAGTGCAGGTTAGGGAACATAACTGACCCACTAACTTGCTATTCTGCTCCTGTGTGGACACTGCCTTCAGTACTTCTGAGTTTATAAAGGCCTTGTGTTTCTTAAGACTTAGAAGCCTAAATGTGTCACTTGTATTTTTTTCTCTTACCAAATTAGAATGAGTGGGTAGGTTTCTCCTAAAATTGTTCTTGCTGCCTTTAAAGGTAAGTTTTGTTTCATTGCCACTGAACTATAAACCTCATGAGGGCAGAAGTTTTTGTCTATTTTGTCCCTGTTGTATGTCTGGTATGTAGAATGGTGGCTATCACAAAATGGGCAGGCTCCCACAATCCCCTAAGCTCCCCAAACATTCGTGGGTTTGAATCCGCTTGAGGGTCCCCTGGAGGACTCTCCTGGTATGCACCCATTCCTCTCTCAACAGTGGTTCCAAAGACTGACTGGGGGTAGCTTAGAACCTGAGTAGTAGGCATAGTGATAGCTATTTTCTAGAACTCGCTCTCTTTTTTAAAGATTTATTTGATTGTTTTTGACAGAGAGGGAGACAGGCAGAGAGAGACAGAGAGAAGGGGGAGGGCCCACAGCAGTCTCCATAGTTGTGCATCATCAGTTTTCTACATGGTTTCATTCCACACAGGTGGGCGGGGGCCACGCAGGGCAGGAACCAGGCTGAGGGCCTCCCACATGGGGGGCACGCCCCCATGATCTGGGGGCTGAACCAGGGGCTTCCCACATGGGAAGCTTCCCCTGGCAAGAATGGAACTGGAGCTACACCCCAGTTCAGCATATGGGTCTGCACAGGCCGGGGCCAGGACCAGGACCAGGACTCGATCCTGGGACACCAGGGCTGCAAAGTGAGTACTTAACCTGCTGAGCCATGCTGGCTTCCCCTAGAACTGTCAATAATGGATCCTTTAAGTCCTCTAGGAAAATATTAGCTCAATACGGTCCAAGGAACCATAGGTAAGCTGAAGAATAACAGCTTTGTTTACAATACAGAGCGTTCAGTTGAGCGTTCCTCAGGCCACATGGCCACCTGACGTTCCTGCTCATATAATCACTTACTGGGAGCCCACCCCTTGCTGACATCACTGGGAGGACTTGCAATTCATCATGGTGACTTGAAAACAATGCTTACCATATTTTCCGGCGTATAAGATGACCGGGCGTATAAGATGACCCCCTAATTTTACAGTTAAAACATAGGTTTAGGCCTATATTCGCTGTATAAGACTACAGCCTTGGAAGTGGGGGGTAGTCTTATACAACGAATATAGGCCTAAACCTATGTTTTAACTGTAAAATTAGGGGGTCGTCTTATACGCCCAGTTGTCTTATACGCCGGAAAATACGGTACCTCAGTCTACCACCCCACCCCTCTCACTAGTATCTGGTAAAGGGAGAACTAGAGGTGAAATCACAAGAGGACACTAACTGAACAGGGAATACCCTCTTTCCCAGCTCCCTTTCCCCACTGAAAACACATGCAGACAGGTGAAGAAGCTTCCTATCTCTTTTCATCTTAGCAGGGAATCAGAGGATTTCTCTCTGGTAAAACCATTTAGCCCAAGAAAAGAATTAATGATATTTAGTCCAATCATGCAAAGAATTAGTGATCCGTAGTTGGATATCCCACTAGTCAACAAGCCCTGTGCACATAGAGTTTCTATTGTTTCTCACTTTATTTTTCTAAACTAATTTACCGGGACTTGTAAAGTAGAGACATGAAATGGTGTCAGCAAAGAGGCTGTGCTGAAAATGTAAATTCACACTTGCTAAGGGGTGGCCACTAATTTGGTTCACTCTTTCAACAGTCAATTCCAAAAGGGAAATGGAAAGTTCTATGCTTTGCAGTATCCACAAGATAAAAACCAAGCTGTTGCTCTCAACTCTCTTTTCTATTATTATTTTACCCATATTCCTCTAGTTACAGTTGCCATGGAGTCTTTATCTGGACTTTACTTTTGTATGTTTAGTGCCTGTCCTTGGGGGCATCTCAGCCAAACTCCATAACCTTGGTTCTCTTTGAACTGAGGTCACCCTGATGTTGTCTCACTCCTGTGCCTAGCACACACATTTTTGTTCTCGTAACAGCTGACAAAGATACTTCTTGGGACAATTCTGTCATGGCTTTGGACTTTTAACCCACCAATTCCTTGGGTTCCTAAAGAAGATTAAAGTGATGATGGAGATTAATTGTTTTGTTTTTTTTTTAAGAGAGAAGAAATTTCATTGTAAGGGTTGATTCTAAAGCTTTCACCCCCTGGGGAAAAGCATTGCCTTAGAAGTCTGTTTTGCCACAGAAGTTGTTGTGAAGAAGCAAGGGTTATTGGTGCTCTTTAGGCATCGGGCTTGGAACTTCTGAGTGCTCTCCATGAAGCAGTCATACAACTGAACTAAGCCAGGGCATACCCTGTGCGCTGCAAATTTACTGCATGGGAGTATAAAGCATGTATCTTTAATTCTGAAGGCATGAGAGGATTTCCTTCTGATGTCCCCAAAATGTCTGAACAGTATGATATGGATATACTCATCTTTTCTGGCCCCCAAACAGCCCAGCAAAGCAGAACTTTATCCCTTTATTAAAAATGAATAGGACAAAGAAGCCTGTGTACAAATAAGGTATTTTTAGTTTAATATTCTACTGCTCTTACTTGTGACATATGAGGGCTGTCTGGAAAAAATCCAGCCATTGTCAATATAATGAAAACAGGGACATGGCTGGATACTTCCTGGACAGCCTTCATTTATTGAATATCTATTATGTGCCAGGCGGTGAGCCAGGTGTTGTGATACAATAACAAATAAGTTCCTGCCCTTTTTAAGGGGTTTGTCTAGTGGGGGAAATAGATTCCTACAGAAATTTTACTAGATTACCTTGTTATCAGTACTTTTAAAGATTATTTTTATTGTTTATTGTTTGTTTGTTTTTTGACACAGAAACAGAGAGAAGGGGGAGGGCCCAGCACAGTTTCCGTAGTTGTATGTCATTAGTTTTCGATATAGTTTCTATCCACAGGTAGGTGTGGGGCTTCTCAGGGCGGGCACTGGGCTGGGGGCCTCTTGCATGGGCCCCAGCAAGAACTGAACTGGGGGAACACCCTAGTTCAGCATATGTTTTCACATGGGCTGGGGTCAGGGTTTGAACCCTGGACCCCGGGGCTGCAAAGCGAGTACTCAACCTACTGAGCCATCCCAGTATCCCCATAGTATTTTTAAATAGGATTGTACAACACTGTGGAAGTACATGAAGGATTGATGAATTCTTTCCCACAGGGCTGGGGTGAGGATGAGGTAAGGTGGTCTTAAGAAAGATTTAATAACCAAAACTTTTCACATTTAATAACCAAAATAGTTTAGTTTGAACATGTATTGAATGCTGGGCAGTAGATATAAAGAAAAATACATGCAATTCTTGGGCTTGTGAAATATCTTATTTCTTTTGTGTCCAAAATCTACTTGGATTCCTATAAATAGTACCCAAGAGGAAAATACATACTTCTTACATTTTGATAACTACAGTGTCTTGATCGAACGACTAATTAGGACACGATTTGCCTGCCCAGTCTGGGCAGGGTAAATGTGACTCTAAACACTCAAGGAGCAATTGATAGAATAGACGTTGAGCTTATTCCTTTTCTTTTCTTTTCTTTTTTTTTTTTTTAAGATTTATTTTATTGTTTTTGACAGAGACAGAGAGAGACAGAGAGAAGGGGGAGGGCCCAGAGCTGTCTCCATAGTTGTGCATCATCAGTTTTCAGCATGGTTCTTTCCACACAGGCGGACAGGGGCAGAGCAGGGTGGGAGCTAGGCTGGGGCCTCCCGTGTGGGAAGCACACCCCAGTTCAGCATATGGGTCCTCATGGGCCGGGGCCAGGATTCGGTTCTTGGTCCCCAGGGCTGCAAAGTGAGCACTTAACCCTCTCAGCCATCCCAGCTTCCCTGAGCTTATTCTTTGTAGCCCAGGAAGGCAGAACTAGGGCCAATAGGTGGAAATCACAGAAAGACAGATGTGAGCCCATTTTACGCAAGACTTATTTTTCTGATACTAGAACTTTCTAAACCTGGAACAAGCTGGCTTATGGGATGGTGAGTGCCTTGTTCTCACCAAGTAAAGCAAAGATGATAAAATGATATTCAGGTATTATAAACAGACCAGATTTATTTATTCAAGCATTGCCTACATTGTGCTCAGCATTCTGATAGGCTCTAGGCTTTTAGTGAGTAAGTTATGCTCATAGATCTAGCCATCCAAGAAACAGACACGTATATAGGCAGTGTGTATAGTATGATGCATGGTAGTAGAATTAATGTGCTGAAGGGGATCATGAAAGACTTCATACAGGAGGTTACTTTTAAGCTGAAATCCAAAGGACGAGAATAAAGCCAGGCTGAGGTAGTGGCAGGGGAGAAAGGGGGAGTTCCAGGAGATTTCTTCGAAGTCTAATAGTCCATGCAAATGTATTGGCCAATGTACTTTATAAAAATCTATGATTTTTATTTGGAGCAGGAAATAAATAATTCTTACAGGTAAAAATTGTAATCAGCCAAGCCATGTGGCTTAGTAACTGTATAAAAATTAAAAATAGAAATCCACAGAGGGTAGGATGTATCCTTTCACTCTCCTGCTACCCAGTACTACTACTTAACTGTCAATACCACCTACTCCTGAAACCTTCTCGCCTCTTCCCTGAACCATTGAGTGGGGATGGTGGGACTGGCAGCGTGGGTAACTGAAGGGAAGCCATGACAGATGTCCAATGCTGACTTGCACCTTATTTAACTTCCCCAAGTAGGGAGAAGAATTATCTACTCCCTGAGTGGCTGTTCCAGTTACTGTGCCTATGTAACAATCTACCCCAACTCTTAGTGGTGAAAATAATTATTTATTATGCTCCCGGATTCTGTGGGCCTGGAATTTGAACATGGCACTGCAGAGAGGGCTGGTTTCTGCATCAGGAAGACTTGAAGGCTGGGCTGGGATCATTTGATGACTTGTTCACTCACTTGGCTGGTGGTTGATGCTGGGAAGGGCAAAACATCTGGGGCCGGGACAGCTGGGGCTCCTTAGGCATTTGTCTATATATCCCTGTGTTTCCCCACATTCTCTCCAGCATTGCAATTTCAAGGTAGCTGGACTTTTTACCAAGTGGTTCAGGTCTCCAAAGGTGCACACCAAGAGATGGGGGTGGGAGTGGGGAGAGCCCACCAAGGGGAAGCTTTTATCCTCCATGTGATCTAGCCTCAGAAGTCACATAGCATTATTGAGACCACCCAAGTTGAAGGGAAGGGGAAATGGATTCCACCTGATGAGAATGTTCTAGAAAAGCATGTGGAACTAAAAATACTGCCATGGTAATTTTTGAAGAATCCAAACTGCTACAGTGCCTTATACATACCTCCATTATAAAACTTATTTGTGATATAATTAGTTTCTTTCATGTCTATCCCTCTGAAGAAAATGTGAACACCTAGAGGTTTTAGGTTGTATTTTATTCACGTTAGTGTCTCTGGTGCCTTTATATGCTCAATCAATGACTTAAACTAACCTCTCTGAATTTTATTTAAAAAAAGAAAGAAAGAAAAGAAAGTGTTAGAGACAGTAAGAATTTTGACCTAGGAGGCCGAAGTTCTTGCCAGCTGTAACATTGTGTGTCTTCCTTTCTGTAGGGGGGAAGAAGAATAACAGGTTGAACGGGTCTAGATATTGGCCAGTATTTGCTTTTCCACCTTTCAAGCTGTATAGCAGTGCTGCCCTATAGAACTTTCTGGAACAATGAATATGTTCAGTATTTGTGCTGTCATCTATGTCATCTGTGGCTATTGAGCACTTAAAATGTAACTAGTGTGACTGAGAATCTGAATTTTAAGTTTTATTTAATTTCAATTAATTTTTATTTAATATTCAATAGCACATGTGACTAATGGCTATCTTACTGAATAGTTTAGGTCTAGAAGATCAGGTTTGGCCATTCTTTCCCAATTTTACAGAAATAAATACTACTGGACTTTTTTTTTTTTTCAGTTCTTATAAGTAGAGGTATAATTACATACAACCTTATATTAGTTTCAGGTGTACAACCAAATGATTCTATACAGTGATTCCTTGGAATCCGAACTCCCCAAAACTTGAACAACTTGGAATCTGAACAAAAAAGATCAAGCAAATTTTGCCTCGAAATCTGAATGCTGCTTTGGAATCTGAATGCCAACACATTGTTTGAGTGACACGTATTGACCATATGGCCTGTAGCTTTATCCAAATGCCCACTCATCTTGGAATGAGAATGTTTTGGAACTTGAACAGGGCTCTGGGATGGATTAAGTTCAAATTCCAAGGCATCACTGTATTTGTATATATAGCAAAATAATTACCGCAATAAATCTAGTTAACATCCATCACTGTTATACAGCATTTTTTTCTTGTTGAGAACTTTTAATATTTAATCTCTGAGCAACTTTTAAATACCGTGTTATTAACTAGAGTCACCATACTTGTACTTCACATCCCCAGAACTTACTTATTTTATAGTTGAAACTTTGTACCTTTTGAGCCCCTTCACCTATTTTACTCTCCCTCTTATCCCCTGCCCATGGCAACCACCAATCTTTTCTATCTCTGACTCCTCCCTTTTTTAGATTCCACATATAAGTGAGATCATCTGTATTTATCTTTGACTTATTTCACTTAGCCTAATGCCCTCAAGTTCCTTCCATGTTATTACAAATGGCAATTTTTTAATAGCTAAATAATATCCTATTAGATACATATACAGTGTTCCCTCGCCACTTCACGCTTCATGTTTTGCGGCTTCAGTGCTTTGCGGGTTTTCCCAAAATATTCATCAAAAAATAAAAATGAAAAAATACAACCATGTCGGCGGCCACATGGCGGAAAGGAGCGTTGTTTCATGTGGATGCGCGAGAGAGAAGGATCCCTGCGTGTCAAACAAAGAGATGAGTTGACTCAGAGTCCATCCCACGGGCTCTCATAAAGGCACGTGATTGGTTTCCGGTGCGACATCGACCAATGAGAGGACGAGTGGATTTATCCCTGTGAGGTGATTGGCTGCGCATCATCGCGGCCTCACCTAGCATCTTCTCTTGTTGTATCTCGCCAGTCTTGTCCATGATGTTGACTGTCTCGCATACTGTGTTTTAGTGTTGTGTTGGCGATAACTTGTTTTGTTTAAGCGATAAGGTTTTGTAATTAACCTTATTAATTAGCACTGACACGTTTAAGTAAATACGTATACTGTTGTAATTTTTGTCTTAAATGAGTAAAGTATGAATACTGTTTACATATTTAAAACATTCTTGTACCCGCATACACGAAAATTCCTAGGGGCAAATCC
>PVKE010047425.1:0-11929 GCA_004027555.1 Craseonycteris thonglongyai | reverse complement strand
AGACGACCGGGCGTATAAGACAACCCCCTAATTTTACTGTTAAAACATAGGTTTAGGCCTATATTCGCTGTATAAGACTACAGCCTCGGAAGTGGGGGGTAGTCTTATACAGCGAATATAGGCCTAAACCTATGTTTTAACTGTAAAATTAGAGGGTCGTCTTATACACCCGGTCGTCTTATACGCCGGAAAATATGGTGTATATATATATATATATATATATATATATATATATATACACGCACACGCACATGCACACGCACACGCACATGCACATGATTTGGATTTCCACACTCAACTCTGTACCTACGTGGCCAACTGTAGACTGGTCTTTTTCCAGTTGGAGTGTACAACCCAGGAAAATTAAAATTAAAAACAAGCAAAAAAAAAAATCTTCCACAGAATTGGCCTTTCTTTATTGAGTAGTTATTTCTTCTCTCCTGCCCCCCATCCCCAATGTGCACTAAATAGCCACAGACTAACTCAAACCACTCTACCAATCCTGTCACTGGCTGAGAGTTGAGCTAAAACAGTCATCAGAGTCAAGTGGAATTCTGAAACCAAGCGATTCAAGGTTTGGTGCTGTTTACTGGAAAAGGGTGAATTCTTCCATGATCTAAGTGCTGACCCCTTGAGCATGCCTCCCCAGACAGCTGCGTTCTTGGAAAACGGCAAGAGCACATCGAAGAGAGAACAGGAACCAAAGATGACTGGGAAACATTTTGCTGGCACAAAAGCCAAGAAAAAAAAAAGTGTTTTTGAACAATACCATGGAACATTAGAAATCTAGGTACCATATGTATTCTCTCTGTGGAGAGTATATAGGACTACCATAAGCCAATTATGAGTAAGTAAGGATTGAAAAGAAGTATAAAGTGAAAGACAATCTCAAATAAGTTATAATGTCATGTTGCTGAAATTCAAAGTCCGATTAAATGTGATAGAGGAAGCAGGAACTTTACTCCTATTAAAACTCACCGCCCCATTAAATTTAACAATAAAATATAATAATATTAAAAAAAAAAAAAAAAACTCACCGAAGAAAACTCTGTCTTCAATTAAATAGAGAAATGACCAGACCCCAAACAAACCTACCTAATATACATCCCAAAATTCTAAAGCCTGGACTAAGGGAGGGAAGAAGGCTAAGAACCCTATTCTTAGAACTTAGGCAAAATACCAATCTTTCACATGTCAGATCTGAAAGGTAAATCCAGCATCCTTTGTGGGGCCTAAGTGAAGGTTGCGCAGGCAGCACCCTAGAAAAGGATGCCACACCCAAAGAGTAAGCGGGGGGTGGGGGGTGGGGGGGCAGAACCAAGGCCCTGCTCCACTCACAAGTAGACCTAAGCCTTTCCCTGGATCACACAGACAACACTGTCCACAAGCACTGGTGATGTCTCCTTGTGACTCACACGAAGCCCCGAGTCGGCTAGTGACAGCTCTGGGTGTCCAGTTAGAGAGAGGAGATCCAGGAGCCAGACAGGCCATGGGTGACATGGTGGGGGAGGTCACATTAAAAGCCAGCCCCACCCTCCTAGACTAGAGTCAACAGTGCTTAAGGTGTCTCCCTGTAGCTGCTAGTTCCTTTCCTTGGAGATACGTCGCCCATATATTTTCTGCCTCAAGAATGCGGGTGGCTCTCAGTATATAGACAATGTACTGTAGAATTGTATACCTGGAACTTATGTAATTATTACCAACCAATGCCACCCCAATAAAGTTAACAATAAAAAATAAATAAGTAAAAAATAACTTGGTTATAGGGGCTTCCCTCTCTCTAATTAACAAAGCAAGGCTAAAAGCAGGTTAAGGACATATATGTATCAGAAGACTCTCCTAAGGAAACACATTTTAGCCAGCAAGATTTCAAACGTAAAAAACACATAAGGGAAGATGGGATGGCTCAGTGGGTTAAGTGCTCACTTTGCAGCCCCCAGAACCAAGGATCAAATCCTGGCCCCAGACTATACAGACCCATATGGTGAACTGCGGTGTGCTTCCCATATGGGAGGCCCCCAGTTTGGTTCTCACCCCCAAGTTTGGCCCCTGACTAAAGAGGGTGTGCCTCCCATACCACAGACCCCCAGCCTAGTTCCTGCCCTGTGTGGCCCTACCCACCTGTGTGGAAAGAAACCACATCAAAAACTGATGACATACACCTATGGAGACTGCTCTGGGCCTTACCCCTTCTCTCTGTCTCTCTCTGTTTTTGTCAAAAACAATAAAATAAATCTTTAAAAAATAAATAATAAGTTAAGGAAGAGTGATGGTGAATTTTGTGTCAACCTGACTGGGCTAAGGGAGGTCCAGAGAGCTGGTAAAACATTACTTCTGGGTGTGTCTGTGGGGCATTTTGGGAAGAGAAGAGCATTGGAATCAGTACGCTGGATAAAGCACATCATACTCACCAGTGTCACTGGCTTCATCTGATCCATTGAGGGCCTAAAGAGAACCAAAAGGAAGAGGAAGGAGAAATTGTCTCTTTATGCTTGGGCTGGGACATCCATCTTCAGGTGCCCGAAGATGTCAGCGCTCCTACTTCTCACACCTTCAGACTCTGACCAGGACTTACACCACCAGCCTCTAATTCTCAGGCCTCTGCACTCAACTCATTGACACTATTGACTTTGCTGGTTCTCCAGCTTGCAAATGGCAGACCATGGCACTTCCTAGACTCCACAATCACATGAGCCAATTCCAATAATAAATTTCCTCTTTATGTCTATCATCTATTTATCTATTCTATCATCCATCTATCTATCATTCTGTCTATCTATCATTCTATCTATCTATCCTGCTGGTTCTGTTTCTCTGTAGGATCCTAAGGTAGAAAGAATGAAAAGAAACATAAATTCGAAACATGATTCTCAAAGAACAGAAAACAACAAAATAAACTAGCAAAAAAGCACATTTCAAATTTCAATCAACACTGCTAGTTGGGCATCTAAAGATGTTCATCAATATTCATGCTCATCAAAATACAAGAGTTTTCCCAAATCCATGCTGACTTTGGATATTATCAATCTTTTAAATTTGGGATAATCTGTTAGATTAAAAAAAATGGCTTCTCCTAATTTCAGTTAGCATTTCTCTGACGATTTAGTGAGGCTGAGCGTGTTTGCATACACTTACTGGCCCTTGTAAGTTTGGCTGCCTCTAGAAGTACCCTCCTGTGCCAGGGACAACTCATAGAAGAAATGTGGATGATATTCTCAATTGGGAAGTAATCGACACAGTGCTTTGAGGTTAGACTTTGCTGGAATTTTGGGAGTGTAGAGTAGGCTCAGTCATTAGGGACAGACTTACTTTTGAGAAAATCTAGAGGCCAAATTATGTTTTGAGGTTTTCTAAATTTGGGGTCAGCCAAAGGTACAGAAATGAGAATAAATAGAATCAGAGTAGTCAGAGAAATCTTATTCAGGGTCAGACAAGGCAGTCAGTCTGCTAAGCTGTGCGACTGGGATAAAAGAGTAACAGGGCAAAGGCCTTCATCTACCAAAGGATCCTTGCTAATAGCCAAAACTTCAAAAGTGATTACTATTACTTGGGGGACAGGCTTTGAGTCTCTGAAAGTTTGTGATTAAGCTATAAATAACCACAATATTCTCAAGCACCTACTATAGGTTAGATACTGTCATAGGCACTGAGTAAATCAAAAGGCACCGTAATTCATTCAGCATGGGCCATGGGTCAGGCAGAGGTGAGTGAAAACCCAGATCATTAATGACACAGTGAAAAATGAGAATAAAAATTCCCAATCTGTAACTGTGGGTAGTGAATACATAATGCAACACACAGACAATGTACTGTAGAATTGTACACCTGGAACTCATATAATTCTTACTAACCAATGTCACCTCAGTAAATTTAACAATGAAAATAGATAGATGATTAGTAGATGATAGATAGATAGATAGATAGACAGATGACTGATAGATTTTTTTAAAAAACTGAAAATCACATTTAAAAAAATGCCCAATTCATAGAGAGTTAAGATAATTAGGTGAAACAAGGTATTCAAGGTATTTTTGTCTTGGACAATGGATGCTCCAAAGATATTAATTTCTTCCCCTTTTCCTCCAATGTTTTTTAACAGTTAATTTGCCATTATCAATCCTTGTTAGCCCAACAATGTTCATGAGCTGGAACATAGAACTGGGGACAGTGGGCTGCTCGAGGACATTGGCACAGGATGAGATGGTGCCACGCAAGAAAGGGGTGAGGACATGGCAAACTGCTTATGCCACAGCCTTATCACCAAGTGGGATAAAACAGGGTTCATTGTACCTGTTTACAAGCATATGCTGCACTGGATTTCATGTAAGCACTAAACTAAAAACATAAAGCCCCCAAATTTATTTTAGGAAAAACAGAAACATGGCATATAGCATTCATATGCTTTTAAAGAGAATAGACTTGGGAGGGGGTGCAAAGGGGCTTCGGGTCCTGCTTTTTTGTGGGAGAGAAGAAGTGAAATGTGAGTGTGGAGGGTTGGTGGAGTTCCGTGTGGCAAGAAGCAGGGCGGGAGTGAAGGCGGAGCCCTAGCTGACTTGGGCTCAGCTACAAGTTCTAACTCTCCACTCAGGGCTACGATGTGTTCTTACTGCAAAAATCAAGCCTGACACCTCTAAAATTTTCCTTTGATCATTGATACTGTATTTTTTTGAAGTATTTTCACTTTATAGTAACAGTGCTATATAAAGTATCCATCCAAGGGTACCATCCTCAAGATTATTTAAGGAAAGAAACCCTTTGCCATCACACAAATTCTGAAATAGCCCCAAATGTGAGAAATTGCATCAGCTCTCACTGCCATGCAAATTACACAGTGGCTTATAGGGTGGCCTTGCTTATTTTGGTAAATGTGTGGGTAGGGGAGGGAAAGGAGCTGTTTAAAGTGCATTTGAAACTTTTAGTTTCAAATTATTAAAGTCTACAAGAAGGAACTTAGGTTTCTCAAGAACAAAAGAAAACAAAACTTAACCTCAAGAATATAAATTACTAGGCATAAATACCCTTAAACAAAACTCTTTAAAGCTACACTGTTGGGTATTTGAATAGAGAGTTGAGAATTTTCCTACCAAATGGATATGTAAGTTCACTTCATCTGCAGGCTCAGAACTTATGGCCTCCCACACCAGTCCACTGGCTCTTAGCCACCCTCGTGCAAGGTCATGATTCCTGAGCTCTTCTGGGCCTGGTCACTGCTTCAGAACTTCTAGATGATGCTTTAGCCAACCATGAATTCCAGGATCTGGCTCTTCCCAGGGGTTTGCTTCCTACCTTTATGACTTCCCTCACTCTGTCTGGGATACTTACACTTAGTCCTTGTTCTTCTTCCAGAGCACAGGTCTCTGCCATGGTTGCCCATTGGCTAAGTGATTAACTGTTAATGCATATGTACCTCTGGACTTCTGAATTATTCTTTCAATTTGACATTACATAATTGAATCACATTAACTATCAAGGTCAAGATGTTATTAACAGTAGTATAGAAAAATAAACTTGTAAGGTTAGCCAGGAAATCGATCCAAGATAGCATCTATAAAAGGAAACTAGCTCTTCTAAACACTAAATCATGCTGTAACTCCTCCATATCACTAGCAATATGGTACTGGCACCTGAATAGGTAAGCAGGCCAATAGGTAGAATAAATAAAAGTCCTGAAAGATACCCAAGGACACATAGAAACTTAGTGTGTGACACAGGGGATGAAGATAGGGAAAATGTGGCAGCTACTGGGAAAAAAAGATGAGTTCTATATCTAACACCATACACAGAATACACTTTAAATGGATTGGGAATCTGAACGTAAACATTTAAAATATACACATATGAGAAGAGAACATGGGTGAATTCCTGTTTAACTATGTTGGAATGAAAATCTTTCTATCCATAAATCACAATCCAGAAAAAGTAAAAAATGACACCAATATTCTGAGTTACATAAAACTATAAAAATGCTGCATGGAAAATCACTAGATACCAAGTCAAAAGATAATTGACACGCTGGGGAAAATATAACACATACTTCAGACAAGGGCTAGTACACTCAATATTTAGAGAATCCTTAAAGAGGAAGAAATGACAAAAATTAACATTAAAATAGAAAAACACATAAACAGAAAATTTATTTAAACATATATATATGGCATTTAAACATATAAAAAGATATTCAAATAACTCATAATTAAAGAAGTACAAGTTAGAACTATACTAATTCTCACCTATCAGATAAGCAGAAATTTAAAAGTATGACCACACATCCTATTGGCAAAACTAGGGGAGACAGGCACTCTCATGCTCTGCTGGTGGGCATACAAATTGGCTCGGCCTTTTGAGAGGGGGGCTTGGCAATGACTAAGAAAATTCGTTCACTTACCTTTCAATTGAGCAATTCCATGTCTAGAAATCTACCCTGAAAATACATCTCCAAAAATACAAAAATATATATGCTCAGGTCATTCATTGCAACACTGTTTAGAAATGGCTTAAATACAGTTATATACTACGTCACAATGTTTTGGTCAACAATGGACCGTATATACAACAGTGGTCCCTCAAGATTATGATGGAACTGAAAAATTTCTGTCACTTAATGGCACTGTGGCTGTTGTAAGGTTGTAGTGCAAGGCATTACTCACATGTCTGTGGTGATGCTGGTATAAACAAACCCACTATGCTACCAGGTGTAGAAAAGTATAGCACATAGTTATATACGGTACATAATACTTAATAATGATAACGAACAACTGTTACCTATATATGGATTTACTATACTATACTTTTTGTTGTTATTTTAGAGTGAAGTCTTTCTACTTATAAAAAAAAATGTGCGCGGTAAAACAGGATGCCAAGTTATGCCTGCAGCAGCTTCATACACCTCATTTTTGTTTACCTTGTCCCTTCATTGCATCATTCATTCTTGTACTTGTTTAGATTTTGTAGTGTTTTGTTCATCATGGCCCCTAAACAGACAAAATACACTATTAATGTTGCCAATAACAGGCCACATGGAGTGATAGATCTGGAAATAAAATTTAAAATAATTAAGGTGTTCAAAAGCAGGAAATCAGTAATGGTTAGTGTTTGCCAGTCAGGTATGTCCCATCCCACCATTGCTAGAGTCTTGAAGAATAAGAACAAAGTGATAAAAGCAGTTAAAAGATCTGCTACATTAAAGTCAATGAGACTAACACAAATCCAAGAAGGGCCTATCTTAGACACCGAGAAACTTCTAGTGACCTAGATTTAAAACCAGACACAGAAGTGTATCCCTCTCAGAACTGTGATGATCACGGCCAAAGCAAAAAGTTTGTTTGCGATGTTGAAATAAAAGGCTGGACTCAACTGCAACATTAAAGTTACTGCTAGCTCCGGGTGGTTTCAATGATTCAAGAATCATTATTCATTACATAATGTAGAAGTGAGTGGTGAGTCTGCAAGTGCTGATGTGAAGGCAGCTAAAGAATTCTTGGAAACTCTAGATAAGCTGATGGTGGAGGAAAATTACTTGCCAGAGCAAATATTCAGGATGGATGAACTCTCCCTGTTCTGGAAAAAATGCCTGAAAGGACTTTCGCCCATAAGGAGGCCAAGTCAATCCCAGGTTTCAAGGTTTTTAAAAAAATAAGAACAATCTTACTTGGTGGCAATGATGTAGGCTACAAATCAAAACCCTTTGTGATCTGGCACCATGAGAACCCCAGGGCCTTCAAGTTTATCATTGAGCACACACTGCCAGTGTCCTATAGGAATAGTAAGATGCTGTGAGTGACCCTTCAAGATGCCCTTCTGAGTTGCTATGCCAGCAAAATGGAGAAGTACCGTTTGTAAAAAAAACATAACTTCTAACATTTTCAAAATTTTGCTTATTTCTGATAATGCTCCTGAACTCTTTTATCTTCATCCAAGTATCAAAGTAGTATTTCTCCCTTCAAACATCACCTCTTTGATTCAACCAATGGACCAAGGACTTATAGCAGCTTTTAAGCTTACTACCTGAGGAAAACCTTTGTCCAGGTTATTGCTGCAACTGAGAAGACACTGATGCAGTTCTGAAAGGCTTACAACATCTATGGCTGCACCAGGAACCTTGCTTGGGCTTGGGGTGATGTCACCAGGGTGTGTTTAAATGCCATCTGGAAGAAGACACTCAAGAGGTTCATCCATGGCCTCAAAGGATTTGTCAAGGATAAGAACATTGCAGGGGAAGCCGCGATGGCTCAGTGGGTTAAGCGCTCACTTTGCAGCGCTGGGGACCAGGGATCAAATCCCAGCCCCGGCCCGTGCAGACCCATATGCTGAACTGGGAGCTCCCCCAGTTCAGTTCTCTCTCTGTCTCTGTATCTCTCTCTCTCTCTCTCTGTCAAAAATAAATTAAAAAATACATATTTAAAAAAAAAAAAAGAACGTTGCAAAAATCCACAAGGCTATGGTTGACATGGCAAACAACTTGAACCTGGGTGTGGATCAGGATGACATGAAGGAGCTCCCAGGGGTGGTTCCTGAGGAACTGACTAATAAGGAGTTATTGAAACTGGACCAAGATTACATAACTGAAGAATAAGCAAGAGAAAAGGAGACTTCAGGAGAAGAAATAAAGAACCTCCAAGAAAACTCACTGTGAAGAGTTTAGCAGAAGCTTTTGCAGACCTCTATGAGCTACTTTAGAAGTTTGGAAACATGGAACTCAACACTGAAAGGGTTTCATTACAAGAGAGAAATGTTCAGGGTGCATTACCTACTAACAAGCAAATCTATGATGAAAAAAAGAAATGAACCAAGCAAAATACCATGAACTTCTAAAAAGAGTGATGTCTCTTCAAGAAGAGCCTCAGGTGGGTCCTTCAGGAGATATTCTAGAAGAAGTCATTGTCATTAGAAGAGATGAAAGTTTCACCTGTTATTGACCTTAAGACTTTCTAGTGAGACAAGATGTGGAGATGGAATACAGTGATATGGATGATCATGACACTATATAGGCCTAGGCTAATGTATTTTTGTCTTAGCTTCTTTTTTTTTTTTTTTAATTTTTATTGTTTTGACAGAGAGAGAGGGAGAGATACAGAGACAGAGAGAGACCTGAACTGGGGGAACTCTCCAGTCCAGCACATGGGTCCACACGGGCCGGGGCCAGGATTCGATCCTCGGTCCCCAGCACTGCAAAGTGAGCACTTAACCCACTGAGCCATCCCGGCTTCCCCTGTCTTAGCTTTTAACAACAACAACAACAACAAAAAAAATAAAGTTTAAAAAGCAAAAACAATAAAATAGGAAAAAACGCTTGTAGAATAAGAATACAAAGAAAAAAATGTTTTTGTATATCTATACAATAATGTATTTGTGTTTTAAATTGTTATTACAAAAGGGTCAAAATTAAAAAGTTTATAAGGTAAAAAAGTTACAGTAAGCTAAGTGGATGGTGTTTATAAAGTCTGCAGTAGTGTACGGTAATGGCCTAGGTCTTCTCATTCACCCACCACTCACTCATTCACTGACTCATCCAGAGCAGCTTCCAGTCCTGCAAGCTCCATGCATGGTATATTTTCCGGCATATAAGACAACCCCTAATTTTACAGTTAAAACATAGGTTTAGGCCTATATTCGCTGTATAAGACTACAGCCTCGGAAGTGGGGGGTAGTCTTATGCAGCAAATATAGGCCTAAACCTATGTTTTAACTGTAAAATTAGGGGGTTGTCTTATATGCCCGGTCGTCTTATATGCCAGAAAATACGGTAAGTGCCCTATACAATTGTACCAGTTTTTATCTTTCATACCATATTTGTACTGTAATTTTTACTGTTTTGGTGTGTTTAGATACACAAATACTTAACCATTATGTTACAATTGCCTACACTACAGTTTTTAGTACAGTAACATGCTATATAGGTTTGTAGTCTAGGCACAACAGTCTGTACCATATAGCCAAGTGTGTGGTAGGTTATACCGTCTAGGTTTGTGTAAGTGCACTCCGTGATGTTCACACAATGATGAAATTCCTTAAGGCACATTTCTCAGAGCACATCACTGTCATTAAGTGACACATGACTATACACATACTTCAAAAAGTGGCTGAATAAATGAGTGCATCCAGACGATGGAGTTAGCTATAAAAAAGAATAATAAAGATTTCTATAAATTGTTTTGGTGTACTCACTTGAATATATTATTAAGTGAAAAAAGCAAAGTATAAATGTGTATCAATAGGATGCATTCTTTGTGAACAAAGAAACTATACGTGTATTTATCTGCTCAATAGTTCAAAAGAAATAGAGAAAGGATAAACTGGACACAAGTGAGATAGAAACACAGAGGAAGTGGGAATTGGGTTGGAAAGGATGAGGAAATAGGAATAGGATAGAAGGCATTATGAATAAGCTGTTTTATATAGTTCTGACTTTTGGAAACCATAGTAGTGGTTCACTTAGTCAAGATATATACCGGTAGGTAGATAATGTCAACAAGGATGGGAAAGGGAATCCAAAATGAAATGTACATTAATCAGGGTCCAATCAGGAGGCAGAAATCATGCAGTGGGATATGAATAGCTAAATTTAATATAAACAATAAGGTAAGAATAGCTATAAAGGTCTAAGGCAAGCTTGTCCCATCTATGGTCTGTGGGCCGCATGTAGCCCAAGATAGATAGCTTTGAACTCGGCCCAACACAAATTCATAAAATTTCTTAAAACATGAAATATTTTTGGGTGTGTGTGTGTTTTTTTTAAGTTCATCAGCTATCATTAGCAGTAGTGTATTTTACGTGTAGCCCAAGACCAATTCTTCTTCCAATGTGGCCCAGGGAAATCAAAAGAGAACTCTAAAGAATCCTCTAGGACAGAAAGAGGGAGACAGCCTAAGGAATAAACAAACTTGGAAGAGGCCCCGCCCCAAAAATGACATTCAAACCTCATTGGAAGGGGTGTAGTAGGTGGAGACATTCCATGAATGTTAAAAATGAGAGGGTTGCCTGGGCCAGAGCCGCTCCACAGCCACCAGATAAGCAGGAACTAGCCTTCTAAGGTGCAGGCAGGCTGAAGCCAGCAGGAAGGAAGAGGCGGCAGGTCCAGCAAGCCAAACGCACGCTGCTGGGGTGCAAGTGGCCAAGACCCGCGGAGAGATACACAAAAGGAGCTGGGACATGGGAAGCCTGCTCACCAGTAGAGCAGCATAAGGCCCAGAGTGCAGTGTCCCTGTTGGGAGGGCCACAGGGAGGTGGTTCCCGGACCGGGGCCAAAGCTGGGAGCTCACCAAGCAACTCTGGGGTATGGAAAAGTGACTAGGGCAAAGGGGTAGAATGTTGCACCTCCTGCTGGCAGCCGTGTGGTCAGCGTAAGGAGATAACGAAAGAGCAGCACACGAGCGCCAGAGAAGAGAGGGTCTCCTACGATGTCCCTCCAGCGGCCTACACTGACCAGTCATGACATCGCACTTGGTTCAGAGGAGAAAATTCTTAAAGGATTCACCTCCATTATTGCAGAGTAGCTGATGAAGGGTGAATTTGAAGATAAGGGGCAATAAATTGATAGCTGGCAGAGAACTAATTAGGCTGACCAGATGTCCCATTTCAAACGGGACAGAAAACAATGGTACTGTCCTGTCTCAAGTGGTACCTCTGTTCAGCCTACTGACACCTTGAGTTTAGCCCAATGAGACAAGGCTACGTACCACTCAAAACAGGGTAGTGCCATTGTTTTCTGTCCCATTTAAAATGCTATGTCTGACCATATACCAAAATTAACTCAAAATGGATTAAAGACCTCCAAATAAGAAAGGAAACAATAAATCGCATAGAAGAAAACATTGGCACTAAACTTATGGACCTGGGATTCAGGGAGGACTTTATGAATCTGACCTCAATGGCAAGGGAAGTAAAAGCAGAAATAAACAAATGGGACCTTATTAAGCTAAAAAGCTTCTGC
>PVKE010047424.1:0-11930 GCA_004027555.1 Craseonycteris thonglongyai | reverse complement strand
ATATGGAAACCAGAGGTACAAAGTTTGTCTAAGAGAGAATGACTGAGTATAAGAGCTGGAAAGATAAAGAATTCTGGTCAGAAAGTAGCAGTTTGGAAAAATGCCAAGATGCAGACTTTAAGAGTCACACATTTTTAAAAAAGATTTATTTTTATTGTTTTTTGACAGAGAGAGACAGAGAGAAGGGGGAGGGCCCAGAACAGTCTCCATAGTTGGCAGCATTAGTTTTCCATATAGTTTCACTCCACAGGTGGGCACGGGGATGTGCAGGGCAGGAACTGGGCCAGGAGCTTCCCACATAGGCCCTGCAACAACTAAACTGGGGGCTTACCCCGGTTCAGCATATGGGTCCGCATGGACCAGGGCCAGGATTCGATCCTCGGGCTCTGGGGCTGCAAAGCGGACACTTAACCCGCTGAGCCATCCCAGCTTCCTCAAGTCACACATTTTTAAAAAAGATTTATTTTATTATTTGAGAGAAGGTAAAAGAGAAAGAGAAAAGGAAGATGGGCCCAAAGCAATCTCCATAACTATATCATTAGTTGTGACACGGTTTCATTCCACACAAGTGGATGTGGGGCTGTGCAGGGCAAGAACCAAACCAGAGACCTCCCACATTGGAAGTGAGCACCTTTGCCACTGAGCCATCCAGGTGGTTACTAGTTGTGCTGCAGTTCAGCATATGGGTTTGTATGGGCCAAGGCTCGAATCAAACCCTGGACCTCATGATTGTGAGGCAAATGCACAACCTCTGAGCTATCCTGGCATCCCCAAGAGTCACAAATTCTTACAGCATTTTAGAGGCTAGAGATTGGGAATAAGAAAAGGTCTTGTGAGAAACAAAACTCATGTACACAGTCAACTGTTTCATGGTTACCTAAGGGTAAGTGGGGAAGGGTGGGGGTGTTGGAGTAGCAAGTAGGCATCAAATATATGTTGATGGAAAGAGAACTGACTCTGGGTGGTGAGCACATAATACTATGTAATGTAGAATTGTACACCTGGAACCTATGTAATTTTTACCAACGAATGTAACCCCAATAAATTTAGCAATTAATTAAAAACAAAAAATAAATGCAATTCTACATACGTACTTCTCAAAAAAAGGAAAAGAAAAGAAAGAAAGGAAGGAAGAAAAGAAAAAAAGGGGTGTATTGGAAATAAAATAGATGGAAATAAGATGACTAATTATACTACTGTTTCAGTCTGGACAGATAAGCTGATCACAGGTTGTGGAAGGCCCTTAATTTTATAATAATAACTACAATAATAGTCACTGCCTCTTTTTTTGCACTGAATACGTGTCAGGAACACTAGAAATTTTACACATTAGAGAGGTTTGTTCTTGTCATTTCCTTTAAAAATACTCAAAGAAACTAAAGTTCAACACTTCCAAAAGTAAACTGTTCATCTCCCTCCCACATTCCAAACCTCATTCCTTTCCAGGGTTAATTTCAGGGAGTGATGTAGTATTCATCCAATTAGGCAAGCCCAAAACCTAGAAGTCATTCTTGAAACCTCCCTCTTCCTAATACTGTATTTTGCTGTGTATAATGCACACCTTATTGACCAAATTTGTGAAGGAAAAATGAGGATGCCTATTATACATGGGTAGTAATGATTTCATATCTATATAATGTTTGTAATGCTCTTATTTATGCTTATGAATTAAAAGTATAACTAGAAATCAATATCTTTATGCAAAATATTAAAAAGTAAATGCTAAAATTCCTTAATAATACAAAACAACCCTAAATATAAATACATAAAAATTTGAATTAAAAAATTAAAATGAAAGATTTCTTTCCCTGAAAGTATGAGCCAAAAATGTGTGTGCACATTACAGACAGGAGTGTATTATATCCAGCAAAATACAGTACATGATATCCCATTTACCATTGAGTCCTATTGATTTTTCATTTTTTTAAGATTTATTTTTTATATTCTTTGAGAGAAGTTGAGAGAGAGAGAGAGAGAGAGAGAGAGAGAGAGAGAGAAGGGGGAGGGCCCAGAGCAGTCTCCACAGCCACACATCATTAGTTGTGACATAGTTTCATTCTACACAGGTGGATATAGGGCTGTGTGGGGTGGGAACCAAATTGGAGACCCCCCATATGGGAGGCAAGAACCTTCACTGCCATCCCAATGGTGACCAGTTGCAACGCAGGTCAGCATATGGGTTTGTGTGGGCCGGGGCAAGGACTTGATCCTTGGACCTCACAGTCACAAGGCAATTGCTCAATCTGCTGAGCTATCCCAGCATCTTGATTTTACCTTTTATTTTTTATTTTTTTGAAGATTTATTTTATTTTATTTTTTTGAGAGTGGGGGAGAGAGGGAGAGAGGGGGGAAGAGAGGGAGAGAGAAGGGGAAGGGCCCAGAGCAGTCTCCATAATTTTATATCATTAATTGTGACATAGTTCCATTCCACACAAGTGGATGTGGGGCTGTACAGGGTGGGAACCAAACCTGGGGTTCCTGCATGGGAGGAGAGAAACTTTGCTGCCATGTCAGCAGTTACCAGTTGTGCCGCAGATGAGCATATGGGTTTGCACAGGCTGGTGCCAGGACTTGATCCTTGGACCTCAGAGTCTCAAGGCAAGCACTCAACCTGCTGAGCTATCCCAGCATCTTGATTTTACCTTTTATATTTTAGAAGATTTATTTCATTGTGTTGGAGAGGAGAAGGAGAAGGAGAAAAGAAAGAGAGAGAGAGAGAGGAGGGCCCAGAGCAATCTCCATAGTTGTGACATAGTTTCATTCTTCACAGGTAGATATGGGGCCATGTGGGGTGGGAACTGAACTGAGGGCCTCCCACATGGGAGGCAAGATCCTCTGCCACCACCTCAGCTGTTACCAGTTGCACCGCAGGTCAGCATATGAGTTTGCATGGGCCAGGGCCAGGGCCAGGGCTAGGACCAGGGCCAGGATTCAATCCCCAGACCTCATGGTTATAAGGCAAGCCTTCAACCTGCTGAGCTATCGTGGCATCCCCCAATTTTACATTTTAAATACCTTCTGTTATCTTATCCCTCCTTATCCACACCTCCTTAATCCACACTATTATCATCTCCCAGTTGAAGCAAGAGTCCAGGACCAGATGGTCTCACTAATGAGTTTTACCAGACATTCAAAGAGGAAATAGCACCCATCCTCAAACGGTTCCAAAAAACTGAAGAAGAGGCAATACTTCCCAACACAATCTATGAGGCCAGCATTGCCCTAATACCAAAGCCTGGCAAGAACATCACAGAAAAAGAAAACTATAGACCAATATCTCTGATGAACATCAATGCAAAAAATCCTAAACAAAATACTATCAAATAGAATACAACAATGCATTAAAAAGGTTATAGATCACGATCAAGTGGGATTCATCCCAGGTGCACAAGGATGGTTCAACATACACAAATCAATCAATGTGTTACACCACATAAACAAAATTAAAGACAAAAACTATGTGATTATATCAATTGATGCAGAAAAAGCATTTGACAAGATACAACATCCATTTATGATCAAAACTTAATAAAATGAGTGTAGAAGGAAAGTACCTCAACATAATAAAAGCCATAGATGACAAACCCTCAGCAAATGTCATACTGAACAGGGAAAAACTGAAACCTTTTCTTCCAAAATCAGGAACAAGACAAGGATGTCCCCTGTCACAACTGCTATTCAACATAATGCTGGAAGTCCTAGCCAGAGCCATTAGGCAGGAAAAACAAATAAAAGGCATTCAAATTGGAAATGAAACAGTTAAACTGTCACTTTTTGCAGACAATATGATCATTTATATAGAAAACCCCAAAGACTCCACCAGAAAACTGTTAGAAATAATAAATGAATACAGTAAAGTTGCAGGATACAAAATCAATGTAAAATATCCACAGTATTTTTATATACAAAAGTATTTTTATATACAAACAGAATCTTCAGAAAACGAATTGAGAAAAACAATACCATTTGCAATCAAAACAAATATAAAATACTTAGGAATAAACTTAACAAAGAATGTGAAGGACTTATACATGGAAAATTATAAGACACTATTAAAAGAAATTGAAGAAGATACAAAAAACATGGAAGGATATTTCATGTTCATGGATTGGAAGAACCAACATAGTTAAAATGGCCATATAACCCAAAACAATATACAGATTTAATGCCATTCCCATCAAAGTCCCACAGACATTTGTTCTTTCAAGAAATGGATTTAAAAAATTATCAGATTCATATGGAACCACAAAAGGCGCCGAATTGCCAAAGCAATCCTCTGAAAAAAAAAATTAAGGCTGGAGGAATCAGGCTCCCTGACTTCAGTCTATACTACAAAGTGTCAATAATCAAAACAGCTTGGTATTGGCAGAGAAACAGACATAGGGACCAATGAAACAGAATAGAAAACCCAGAAATAAACCCACAAATATATGGACACATAATCTTTGACAAAGGAGCAAAAAATATACAATGAGAAAAAGGAAACCTCTTCTTTAAATGGTGCTGGGAAAGTTGGAAAAGCACATGCAAAAGAATGAATCTGGACTATGAACTGTCACCATATACCCAAATTAACTCAAAGTGGATTAAGGACCTCCACATAAGATTTGAAACTATAAGGTGCCTAGAAGAAGGCATCAACACTAAACTTATAGACCTTGAGCTCAAAGAGCACTTTATGAATTTGACTCCAAAGGCAAGGGAAGTAAAAGCAAAAATAAGTGAATGGGACTATATCAAACTAAAAAGCTTCTACACAGCAAAGGACACTGTCAACAAAGTAAAAAGGAAACCAACTGAATGGGAGTAGATATTTTCAAATAATGCCTCTGATAAGGGGCTAATATCTAAAATATATAAAGAACTCATATAGCTTAACAACAACAAAAAACAAAAGATCCAATTAAAAAATGAGCTGAAGACCTAAACAGGCACTTCTCTCCCAAAAACATACAGTCAACAGATACATGAAAAAATGCTCAATGTCACTAGCAATTAGGGAAATGCAAATTAAAACCACAATTCAATACCATCTCATACCTGTTAGAATGGCTATAATCAACAAGACAAAGGATAACAAGCACTGGAGAGATTGTGGATGAAATGGAACCCTCATACACTACTGTTGGGAATGTAAATTGATACAACCACTGTGGAAGGCAGTGTGGAGTTTCCTCAAAAAACTAGGAATGGAATTGCCATATGACCCAGCAATTCCTCTCCTTGGTATCTACCCCCAAAACCTGAAAACCATAATGCGCAAAGATACATGTATCCCAATGTTCATTGCAGCACTCTTCATGGTGGCCAAGTCATGGAATCAACCAAAGTGTCCTCTGATAGATGACTGAATAAAGAAGTTGTGGTACATTTACACAATGGAATACTACCCAGCAATAAGAAAAGATGAAATACAGCAATTTGTGACAACATGGGTGGACCTTGAAAATATCTTATTAAGCAAAATAAGTAAGACTGAAAGAATCAAGAAACATATGACCTTACTTATAGGTGGAATATAAAACTGAAAGTAACAAAGACACAAAGACTCATGGACACAGTCAATAGTTTAGTGGTTACCTGAGGGTAAGGGGGGAGGTGGGTGGGAGAGACAGGTGGGGGGAGTAGGGAGGGGGAATCAAACATATGGTGATGGAAAATGAGCTGATTCTGGGTGGTGAGCACATAATGTGATGTATAGACAACGTAATGTAGAATTGTACACTTGGAAACAATGTAATTAATATCAATGTCACCCCAATAAATTCAACAACAAAAAAATATTGCTAGAACTAAGTCTAGAACTTTATTTGTTGAAATTAAAATTAGAATTGTGTTAAAAAAAACAACACAATAAGATACCACCTCACACCTGTTAGACTGACTGTAAGCAACAAGTCAAGGAATAACAAGTACTAGAGAGGCTGTGGAGAAAAAAGGAACCCTCACACACTGCTGGTGGGAATGTAAACTAATACAACCACTATGGAAGGCAGTATGGAGGTTCTGCAAAAAACTAGGAATGGAACTGCCATATGACCCAGCAAACCCTCTCCTGGGTATCTACCCCCAAAACCTGAAAACTATAATCCACAAAGATATATGTACCCCAATTTTTATTGCTGTACTGCTCACAGTGGCCAAGTCGTGGAAACAACCAAAGCGTCCTTTGATAAGTGACTGGATAAAGAAGTCGTGGTACATTTATACAATGGAATACTACTCAGCAACACCCCAATAAATTTAACAATAAAAAAAAGAGAAAAAAAAAAAAAGAAGCCAGCTAGACTGAACCTAGAATTCTAATCCCAATTCCCCCCACAAATAATCTAAATGTCTAACCACTATGTTGTACACCTGAAATTAATATAAAATAATATTGAATGTTAAAATAAATATATAAAATGTAAAAAAAAATATGTCCGGGTCATTTCAGTTTCTAGCAATTTCATGCCAATGTCTTCATATTGTGGTTGCTTTTGTAGTCTTACAAAAAAGCAACATACTCATATGTATTTGGTACATTCTAGGAGGCTCTATGGTTGATAGGATTGCTGGGATAGTTTAGGCTATTCATAAGGGGTGAAATCATATCAGAATGCTCTTGGTATCTATCTAGATTACTTATATAACATGTATCTAGGTAGAGTTGTTGCAGGGTATTAAATTCCAAGAGGTTACAATGATAATGAGTTTATCCCATTTTAAGTAAATTCAATATGTATAAATAAATTATTTTCCAAATAATTTAAATGGAAAAGACTAACAAAATAATCACAATGGAATGTTATTACGGATGCAACTTAGATATCCATGGATAAATGTTATCTGGATAATTCAGCAGCCCTCTAACTTATTTCCCAGAATTCATCCTTCCCCTTTCTCTTTCTACCCACCACCACAGTGCATTCTCTACACCAGGGGTGTCAAACTCAATTAAAACATGGGCCATTTGGTGTAACAGGCAAGATTCACGTGGGCCACATCACATTTACAAACTTTGCTGGAACTGAGTCAGCACGTTTATACACACCCACAGGCCCCCAGGAAAGGCACTGGGTCACGTGTATACTCGTCTTCAGTAGTTAAAGGGTTAACAAGGGAATTGTGTGTACAGTATTGCCTCGATCTTCCCTAAGTGCTCTTTTCTTCATAACAATTTTTTCTATTTTCATTTTATTTCAGAGCATCATGGGCCACAAAAAATTTCCTCGGGGGCCGCATGCGGCCTGTGGGCCGCCAGTTTGACACCCCTGCTTTAAATGATGAGTGATGCCTTCTCACCTCTCATCTCCAAACAGAGACCCAGAATAAGAGACAAGGATAGTTAGTATAAACTAAGAGATGACATAGGGTGCGGTGCCAAGAGGTAGAATTGGTTTTTGGAGGGAGATGAGCATTAGGGTTGGGGTGAAATTCAAAGATATGGTCGGTGTATTGCTTGCTAATAAAAACAAAATGTTGACATTTTGGTTAAGATCGAGTTTGATGTAGTACATAAAAATTTTTTTCCTCACTTTTTTTCTCATAGCATTTTAGAAAGACAGTATAGAATAGTGATTAAAGCATGAGTTTTGGAATCAATCTTTTTAATTAAATTCTGATTCTGCCACTTACAAATTATATGACATTGGACAAGTTATTTAACCTCTCTGTCTCAGTTTCCTTGACTTGTTGCAAGGAAGGTCAAGAAATTCACATAATAAAGAGGAAGAGGGGTAAAAATAACTATTTATTGCTTTTTCCCTCCAATATATTCACCCATCACCCTAATGTACTTTTTAGATCTTTCAATAAGTTTATTTATACCCTCAGGGAAAAAAAATGTGTGGTTTTTATCCTAAAAATATTCTGAAATTGCAGCTTTAACCTCTTTGTTGCCTATAAATTTCTTTCCTCAAAACTGCTTTGTATATTTTGAAACAAATAATAATGAGACAGAGCCAGGTCTGAACTCTAGGGAGCATGGTTTAATGTTTAATGTGAAGAGTAGCCAATGCAGCATTGTTCTCATGCACGGACACATTGTCGTGCAAAGCAGCACCTGTTTGGTTCATTTTCCTCTTCTTTTCTCCTTCACAGATTCTTTTAACTGTTTCGGCAGACTATAATGTACTCTCTACTTACTGTGACACTCTTATCCTTGCAATCAATTAGAAGGATACCCTCTGTATCCCGAAAGGGTAGCAACAAATTTTCCAGCTGATTGTGACACGTTGAACTTCCTAGGGGGTGGCGAGCCCTTTTCATGCTACTCCATGGACGCCTGATTTGACTCAAGCTCATCATGATGAACCCAAGTTTCATCTCTAGTGACAATCCAGTTTAAAACTTCATGTTTGTTAGCTCTGCAGAGGTCCCAAAACTGTTGTGAACACTTGACATGTTTTTGAAGCAGCACAAGCATTCTCAGCAGCCATCTTGCACTGACTTTTGACATCTTTAGATGCTGATGGAGAATATTCAAAATGGTTGTAGATGATACTCCAGCCATTTCTACAAGCTGCTTTCTATTCAATCTGGCATCTTCCACTTCAAGTTTTCAACTTTTTTACAATATGTGAGGAAATGGCCTCAACAGGACATCCCAGACAAAGGTTATCTTCAATGAACTCTCTACCTTGCTTGAAAGGCTATGTCACTTGTAAGCCATGGATTTCCCATAGAAACAGTACCCATAAACAGCCAACATCTCTCCCAAAATGGTTCAAGGTGTTTTCCCTTGTATTATGAGGAATTTAATGATGATTTGGAATTCAATTCCATCCATATTTAAGGTTTTCTTCACATTTAATGTGCTTCTTTGGCAATATCTGAAAGAACACGGATGTAAGTGGTTGAAATTTGACCCATTTACTAATAATAAGTCACATAAACTGTGTGCACTAGTACTTCCACCTCTCTGATAATCTCCCCCATTCCTTGAATTTAATGACCTTCCCTCATAAATGTAACTAATACTGTTACTTACTTTCTAAGGATTTGCAAAGATTAAAGTAGTTGGTATATGGAAGTGCTTAGAATAGTGAGTGTATTGTAAATGTTAACTATTAACATTTGAAACCAGAATAAACCTTGGAGTTTATCTAGACTAAGTCATTAGACAGGAAATAAAGGAGTAGGGACAAAATTACTTGGCCAAGGTCACAGAGCAAAGTTTAATGTCAGTTTTGGTCAGTGATTTATTTTTTAAATATTTATTTATTTATTTATTTATTTATTTATTTATTTATTTATTTATTTATTTATTTATTTTTGACAGATATATATACAGAGACAGAGAGAGAACTGAACTGAGGGAGCTCCCAGTTTAGCATGTGGTTCCACACTGGCCAGGGCCGGGATTTGATCCCCGGTCGCTGGCGCTGCAAAGTGAGCGCCTAACCCACTGAGTCATCCTGGCTTCCCCCAGTCAGTGATTTATTAATGCAAAAAATACTTATATCACTATAACTGAGATAACAAAAAGTCCATTAATTTGGCCAAGTCTATAAAAATGGATACAGACAGAATGTGAACTAAACAAACATCAATAACAACAAACACAACAACAACACACAGCCCTGGACCCCATCTGTTCAGCTTTCTCTTTCCTGACCGTGCTACCTACCCACGGTCCTGCCTCACTGTCAGAATGCCCACCTTGGATTATAGTCAGTTTCCTGTCTATTATCCTTTGGAAAATCCACTCACATCATATGGGTACAATATTTGATGCTTAGATCTTTGTTTTTGGCTGATAAGCAAAAATGAAAAAGAGCAAGGAATTCCCCCAGAGTCTCCACAGCTGTGCATGTGAAAGAACACAAATCTATCCAACTAAGACTGAGGGGGGGAAAAAAAAACTCAGAGTAATTTATGCTCTAAGATTTCCCCCTGGATCTACATTTTCTGAAAGTCTCAGATGGTATGTTTTGTGTGTGTGTGTGCTAATTTCATCCTCCTTGGTCAAACCATCTACTTCTGGAGTGCAAAAGTCCTGCTGGTAGGAGAATTTTCCTTGCCACTGGGGAGGGCAGCATTTCAGTAAATCCTTATTTAACTGTGAAGACAGCTGTAAGCCCTTTAAATTCATAAGTAAAATTAATCACAGAATTCTGTAGGGTGGGTTTGAGGCTACCCCCACATTCCCCAAGTGCAAAGCTAATCTTTGAGTTAAAAAGTAGCAAATCAACATGCTCCATTCAGAATAGATGATCTGATTCCCCTGGCTGCCAGGGAGGAGGGCTGGATGAGATTTAACTAAATAATAAAACAAAACAAAATCCGTGTATTAACTAAGGCTGGGTCATCATAGGACAGGAAGCACACAACTGAAGTAATTTTTCAGAGAATTTGTGTTTGAAACAATGCCTTAGAGCAGGGATTCCCAACCCCAATTTGTGTGCACCCACCATTATTTGACTGCATCAGAAGTTTTTCATAAACACTAAGTAAAACTATCATTTATTTTTATACATTTGTTAGAATTTTAAAATATTGTTTGAGTATCTACACAGGTTTATTATATTTGTTGGTCTGTTTGCGATATCGTATGTATAAGTGTTTCCCTAGCTTTCGCCTTTGTACATGTCGCGTCTTGTTTAGCCGCTGCGCTCTTTAAACTCTCCTCCCCCCAACCGGGAGACGCGACGTTGCCATTTTGATGGCGGTTGCTGGACTGATCGGGTTGTGACGGTTAGCTAGGATCACAGTGTTTTGATAGATTCGATTTTAAATGAACTAAAAGTGAGGTAGATCATCTATTATTATGGTGGCAATTTGATACGACATTGTAGTTCTATAACTATTTTTATTTTTATTTTTTTAGTCCTAAAATGAGTGGACCAAATAAGAGAAAACGAACCTATAATTTTAACACAGACTGGGAGGAATCATATTGTTTCATTAATTTAAAAGGTAAATGCGTTTGCCTGTTGTGTGGCAGTAGTATTGCAGTGCTGAAAAAACATAATGTTGGACGCCACTTTCACACAAGTCATACCACTTTTGATACAAATTATCCACTTAAATCTGAAGTAAGAAAGAAAAAAATAAATCAACTAAAATTAAGTTTAACTACTCAACAGACTGTTTTCACTAGACATGTGGAAAAATCTAAAAAGGCAACCATGGCTTCTTTCAAAATTTCTCACATGCTCGCAAAGAAGAAAAAACCTTTCCAGGATGGTGAATTGTTCAAAGAAGCATTTCTGACTGCTGCCGATTGTTTGTTTGAGGAATATTCTAACAAGCATGAGATTATGTCGGCGACACAAGACCTACAGTTGTCATATAACACAGTCACAAGAAGAATACATGCAATTTCAAAAGACTTGCAAACTCAGTTAAAAGACTGACTTGGAAACATGTGACTGCTTCTCTCTGCAATTTGATGAGTCAACAGATATATCAGACACTGCACAGTTGGCAGTTATGGTGAGAATGGTATTTAGTAACTTCACAGTAAAAGAGGAGCTGTTGCAAATATTACCAATGAAAGGACAGACGAGAGGTGAGGATATTTATAAAACTTTCAGAACATACGCCAGGTCAATAAACATGCCTTTGCATAAGTTGTCTGTAATAACTACCGATGGGGATGGGGCACCAGCAATGGTTGGTAAAAACAAAGGATTTATTGCCCTTTGCAGGAAAGATGAATCATTTTCAAACTTTATGTCCTACCACTGTATTATCCATCAGGAAGCTTTGTGTTGTAAAATACTGCCCTTTGAACATATTATGAAAGTAGTCACAAAGATAATCAACTCTATTCGAGCAGCTCCATTGCAACACCGACTTTTCAAGGCCCTGTTAGAAGATACTGAAGATAAAGAACACGATCTCATCCTGCATACTGAAGTACGTTGGCTCAGTAAAGGTAAAGTTCTTACAAGATTTGTGAACTTAATTGAAGAAATGAAAACATTTATACATGATAAAAATGA